>JAZKJV010001964.1:0-240197 GCA_037367405.1 Ottelia alismoides | reverse complement strand
TGTACTCAAATCCCTGACTCCTAGGGAATGGACTCATGAAATCGATGCCCCATGCGTCAAAAACCTCACAGAAGTGTATGGGTTGCATCAACATCATATCACGTTGTCCACAAGTGCCCATCCTCTGATAGTCAGTACACCTCTTCACGAACTCATCAGAGTCCTTGAAGAGAGTAGGCCACCATAGGCCAGATTAGAGCACTTTCTGTGCCGTTCTCCTCCCTGAGTGATGTCCTCTTGCCTCAAGCTTGTGGCAGTAAGTAAGGACGCTGTGGTGCTCCTCCCTGAGGAATGCACCTACGCCAGATACTATCTCCTCCCTCATGGTAAAGGATGGGATCCTCCCAATGGTAAAACATGGCCTTTGCTAGGAAGGTCTCAAGTTTCTGACTGGGCCAATCTTGTGGAACTTTCTTGGTGACAAGATAGTTCACAATATCGACATACCATGGGAGCGAGGCGATAGCAAGGATCGCCTCATCTGGGAAGGTCTCACAATAGGGTCAATCTGCTCAGAATCCTCAAGATATTCCAATCGGGAGAGATGATCTGCCTCCACATTCTTGACTCCAGGCTTATCCTTAATCTCTATATCAAACTCCTAGAGTAGAAGGATCCATCTGGTCAATCTAGCTTTGGCATCCTTCTTTGCCATGAGGTACCTGATGGCGGTATGATCAGTGTAAATGGTCACTCTATATCCAATGATGTAAGATCTGAACTTATCAAGGGCGGAGACTACGGCTAGCATCTCCTTCTCTGTGACGGTATAATTCCGCTGTGTCGCATCCAATGTACAGCTAGCGTAGTGAATGGCAAATGGGACTCCATCCCTCTTCCATCCCAGCACGACCCCACGAAAAATTGGAGGCGTCCGTCATGATCTCGAATAGGAGAGACCAATCAGGTGGCTGGAGAACAGGAGCCTCTATAACAAAACTCTTGAGAGTCTCAAATGACGATAGACACTTATCATATTCAAGGAACTCGATGTCTTTTGTCAACAGATTAGTCAACGGTCGGGCGATTATGCTGAAATCATGAATGTAGCGTCGGTAGAAACTGAAGTGCCCTGGAAAAGACCGTAACTGCCACAAGTTAGACGGTGGATTGAGTTTTCTAATGACATCCACCTTGGCCGGATCAACCTCCATGACCTTGTTGGAGATGATATGGCCAAGCACTATCCCCTGAGTCACCATGAAGTGACTCTTCTCCCAAGATAACACAAGGTGAACCTCAATGCATCGCTGAAGGACTCGGTCTAGGCAGTCAAGACAAGAATCGAATCCGTCGCCGTAGACCGAGAAATCATCCATGAAGACCTCCAACACTCCCCCACCTTGTTCGAAAAGATGGACAACATGCATCTCTAAAATGTCGTCGGAGCGTTGCACAATCTAAATGGCATGCGTCTGAAAGCATATGTCCCGAAGTGACAGGTGAAGGTGGTCTTTTCCTGGTCCTCGGGCGCGATGGCCACCTGATTATAGCTGGAGTACCCATCCAAGAAACAATAATGGCTCTTCCCTGCCAGCCTCTCAATAATCTGATCAATAAAGGGCAAGGGGAAATGATCCTTCTTGGTGGCCTGGTTCAATCATCTGTAGTCCACACAGACCCGCCAAGAAGTGGGTACCCGGGTAGCGATCTCCACTCTAGACTCCGTGACAACTGTAGTGATGCCCGTCTTCTTGGGCGCCACATGCAACGGACTGACCCACTTGGAGTCGGAGATGGGATAGATACAATCGGCGCTCCACCATTTCGAGATCTCCTTCATGACAACATCTCTTAGATTCGGGTTCAGCCGCCGCTGGAACTCACGCGATGGCTTTGCCTCATCCTCGAGATAGATATGGTAGGAGCACAGAGCCGGATTGATCCCCTGGAGAACGGCTACACTCCATCCTATCGCCTTGGCGGTTATTTTCAAGAACCCCCATTAGACGGGATTCTTGCTCTCCAGTCAAATCAGCGGAGATAATGACTGTGTACATCTCATGCTCACCCCAAGGAATCTATACTTCAGCGACGCTGGTAGCGGCTTCAACTCTGGACAAGTCAGTGCTGGCAAATCTGGCTTCTGAAGAATCCGAGTGTATGCTGCCAAATCTGCATGGGAGAATGAGAACTCTCACTCACAAACTGGATTTGGAGAAGGCTGCTCGACTGGTCTATCTCTGCTCTGCTCGGCATCAACCTCCTCCCTAACTGTAGGCTTAGTGGAAGTCAGACATGGTATCAAATCATCAAACTCTGCCCAATCAATATCTGACTCCGAGGGATCTGTATCATCATCACAAAAATCTGTCTCACGGTCAAGAACTGGGTCTGCGGCCTGAAAGGTATCCTGGACCAGGAATGCGCTCTCCAAGCTCTCCTCTACTGGCGTCTCTGCATCAGCGAACTCTGAAGGTGAGAGGATGGCTTGTGTGACTGGATCTGCCCAAACTGCCTCGTCATCTGTAATCACAAAATCACAGTCCTGGTGGATGTCTAGCCCTTCCTCTATCATCAGCTCTGAATCGGAAGTCGGCTCTGAGCAAGCTGAATCTCTAGCTCTAGTATCTTCGAGCGTCTCTATTTGTATACTCTTGCCCTTGATGCGAAAGTACACCTTCTCTCTATCATGGTCGGACACTGCCCTTGGTTGTGGCCAAGAACGGGCGTCGTAAAATGATGGGGGTATCGGTTACAGACTCAGGGATCTCCATGTCCAACACAATGAAATCCACGGGGAATTTCAGGCCCTGAATTGTGATGACAATGTCCTTCAGCAACCCCTTCAGCCTCTTGACAGATCGATCAGCAAACTGAAGGACCGTCCTGCTCTGTCGGAGAGTGCCCAACTCGAAGCGGTCGAGAAGGGTTGTCGAAAGTAGTTGATCGAAGAACCGCTGTCTAATAGAGTACGGTCGAACCTCTGCTCATGAATGTGGCATCTGACATACGGGACTCCTGCATCTGGCCTCTTGGCTGGTAGAACGGTTCTGTATTGTGAAACAAGTGGCACTAGTAAGCACATGGATCTTAGAATGATGGTTCCTCCTCTTCCTCCTAACTGTGGTCCTATCTCTGAGTGATCTCTAGAGTAGAGGGATGTACTCCAAGGCCTCCTGAAGAGTCAACTGTATATGGAATCGGTCTATCATCTGCTGGCTGAACTCTATCTGATTTTTTGGATTTTCTATTTTCTTCCCCATTGCCATGTGAAGTGCTCGTGGAAAGGGGATCACGGGGCCTTCTTAGATGAAGGACTAGGAGAGGTCTGGCATGCTCATCAAACAACAGAATCCATACAAACATCATCAATCAACACATGTGGATCTGAAAATAACATACCCTTTCCTTTATTTCCAGAAACGTCCTGAGATACATGTACAGACGGTAAGACAACAGGACTAGCAGAAGTAGAACTGGTGGCCTCAGTACCACCCTCGGCATGTCGTCTCGCGGCATCAGTACCGCGCTCTGACTCAGCAACTGTGGTGGCGTCAGTACCACCTCCTCAAAATGGTGAAATGACAGCCTCATTACCGTCGGCTGGATCAACGTCCATGGTGGCATCAGTACCACCGTCATCATCTCTCGCGGCCTCAGTATCACGCTCCTCCTCGCCTGGCGCACTGGGAGTGGCGTGGTGTCGTCTCTCAGACGAGGCGCCGCCTGTTGGCGTCCTACCGCTCCTAAGTGTCACAAAATCAGCATCAAACATGTATGCAGACAAATCACCAAAAGAATCACTAGGAGTGGTAATTCTGTGAACTCTACCTGCTCAGACTTCCTCTTCAGATTGTTCAGGTTCGGCTCAATCTGGGCAGGGATGGCGGCCTTCTCTCTCACTATCTCTCGCATCTCCTGGCGGAGCTCATCCATCTCCCGTCTGAATGTAGCCTACTGCTCTGTCATGAGGCGGGCTAGGTCGTCCAAGTCGGGGTTCTCATAGGCTAGCCCATGAGAACCTGACGGGTGGCCTCGCTGGTAATGAGGCTGCTGCTGTGGCTGGTGCGGGTGAGAGGGGTACTGTTGTGGATGATGTTGCTGCTGAGGAGGTTGATCACGCCTCCAAGAATGTCGCTGCTGATAGGGACGAGGACCATACTGCTGCTGGGGCTGGGATGATGATGAATCCACATTTCATCATCTTTATTCTATCATTCTGGCCTCAAAACCCTAGTAAATGCGTGTAAATAACCTTAATTAGAGGATCTTAGCATTCATGCATGTGCATCCAAATAGTGCATAAAATCCTGTAATAAAAGCCAAAATTATAGAATAAATAAAAGAAAAGAAAAAGAATAAAATATTGTAAATATTTTATGACCCAAAACCCCGAGACCTATGCATCTTGATGAATAGGTCGACCAGGTATAAAGTAGGGGGAGATAAGGGCCGAATACAATACTTATTTCATTCATTCTTTCTTCATTTTGGGACCTATTTTTGGTTCCACTTTTTATACATCAAATAAAGAAACGTTGAACATGAAAGTTGTAGATAATTAAATAAAGAAAAATACAAAATTGATTTCATTGAAAAATAATGTACAGATAAAAAGTTATGGTCTGAATAAAAATCCAGAATCCCAACTTCCCAGACCGTATCTCACAAATGAAAACTCCAAATGCAGCAAACTCACCTTTAATTGTATATAGAATAAAATAAGCTATTTAATGGCGATGGTTTCACATTTGGCGGAGCTACGGTTTGAAAGTTGAGTTTTGGACCCACATTGTATACCTGTACAGATTAAAATAATCAATTTATTACTCATTCATTATTTTTATAATTTTATATTTTATAATTATTTAAATATTACTTATAATATATTTGTATAATAAAATCAGAAGAAAAAACCCAAATAAAATCCAAAATAAAATACATGTATATAAAATACATAGGTACTATACCTATAAATATACCTATATAATATATACTTATATTTTATTAAATATACAAAACACTTCAGAAAAATAAAATAAAAATATAATTCAGTGTATAAAAGTATTTTATAATTTCATAAAATAATAAACATAATTAAAGAAATTAAATATACAAAATAAAAATAAAAGAATAAAACATATAGGTAATATACCTGTGAGGGCTATAAAAGGTAAGTTGTAAAAATACACCTCATAAAAATAATTAAAAATTTCCATAAAATAATATATAAAATAATAAACAATTTTTATTTAATAATCTAAAGCTAAATAATTCATTTAATATTTTTAATTGATTTTACAAGGGGTTTTTCCTGGTTGGTCCACGTGGACCCAACCAGGTTGGTCTGACAGTTGACCTCCAGTCAACTGTCTGACCTCCCCCCTGTAGCCATGTCAGAATCATTTTTGGGCTGTTTTCTCGATTTTTTCGAGGGTTGTTCGTTCCTCGTTTCGTGTCAAAGTCTTCTTGACTTTTGTTCATTGTTGGTCGAGGATGCTCGCCCATATCTTTCCTCGGGCTATGAACCATCGATGCGAGCAGTGCACCTCGTTCTTTGGAGCTGGTCGGGCAGGCAGTCAAACCTTCAAATATGCCCCCCGAATTTCCTCTCTCTTTTGATCACTCTTCCACCACCAAAACCCTAACCTAAGCCCTTGAAGTTACTCCTAGTGACAGCAGGAGCTCGTCAGGCTTCTCGTTGGATCAAGGCGGCGTTGAATTGAGTCCGATCCCCTCGCTAGAGTTCTCACCGGAGACCTCTTCGTGCGCACCTTGGTGAGGCCCTTTCCCCTTTTTCTCTACTGTTAACTAGTGTCCAAGTAGTTAAGACTCTTCTTTGCGTTTGCCTCGTTACGATCCATTTCGTCTCGGCCGGCATCGAGTCTCGCCGGCCGACATCACCTTCCCATGTCGTTGTATACCCTGTGAAATCCTCCACGAAGTCGGGGCATTTGCCCCCGACGTCTTCACAATCTTCCTTGGAGGTTTGAAGCCCAACCGCGCGTCTGAGGGGATTTTGTGCCTCGCCGGAGGAAGCCTGGAACTACCAAGCTCCGCCTTCGCAGCGGGAGGGCCCTGGCCCTTCGCCTGAGCATTTTGAAGCCTCCAGACGTCAGAGGAACCTTCCAGGAGGTCGCGGAGACCATCGGAGGAGCTATTGGTCGTGGAGACGCCCGCATCAGTAATCCAAACCTCGCCGGCTGCCTGTTCTTCACGCGTTCATCTTAGCATCTCCTATACCGTCCGATCGCACCCTTTTCTTCGTGGAGCACATCCACCGTTAGATCTTGGCCACGCCACACCATTGGATAATCAGCCGAGATCTAATCGCGTCCATCCGTTCGCGACGCGTCATCAGCTCCAGTGGAGACGCCACGCGTTTAAGTGGGCGATCATGCACCATTCGCTCGCACAAAGGTCTGGGAATTTTGCAACTTATACCCGATCGCTTTTTTATTTACCACATAATATTTAAACGCTCATCAACTGTTTTAAGTTTTGGACAAATTGCGTAAAGCTTCCCTCGTTTTTGTAAAATTAGATATAGGTCCCCGCCAGGTCACGTGCCCTACGCACGTGCCTTTGGCGATTTTGCAAGGGGGACCTAGGGTTGTTTGTGTGTTCACTTTAGTACCTAAGCTTTCAGCTGCAGTAGAAAAGTCTTAGCCTTTTTGCACGTCAGCCCTCGAACTTTGTGATCTTGCATCTGTGCCCCTGCCAGGCGCGCAAGTAACGCACGTGTGTCTGGGAGATTTTGCAAGGGCGCCCTTACGACTTTTGATATTTAGATTTAGTTCAGAAGTTTTATATTTCAGTTATAATTTTTGTTGAAAAATTGCTTGCGTGCCCTGTATACTTTTCCTATTTACAAATTATTCCCCTGCCAAGCGTGTATTTTTGTATGCTTGTCTGATTTATTTCATTCATCATTAAAATCCTAAAAATCCCCCAAAATCAACTTAGACTTCTGCTGCATTGTAGTTTCACTCCCTCATTTTTATTTTGCATTTCATTGTATTTTAATATTTATTAAAAATCAAAAACATGCATTTTAGCTACTGTCTATCTTAGAAAATATCAGAAAAATATTAAACACCTTAAAAAATTCCAAATAAATTACCTATAGTGTATTTTATTGTCTTTTAGTGTCAGTCCAAAAATCACTAAAAAAACTCAAAAGCAAAACCTTAAAAATTAGAAAATACCTAAAAACATCCAAAAAATCTAAAAATTCTAGAAAACTCAAAAATTTGTAAACTTAGGTCCTGTAGTTCCCCATTTTATTCTCTGTATTTTAAAACTAATTTGGAAAATTTTGATCTTATTTGATATTTTTCCTTCCCATTAATTTCGGCCAGATCATTAATTCACTGTTTTCTTTATTTTGACTTTAAAAATATCAAAAATATTCTGAAAAAACACCGAAAAATCACAAAAATAGTAAAAATATAAAAAGACCCAAAAAATATTTTATTTCTTAATTTTTGACTATTTTTACTTATTTTTCTAAATACCCTAACACCTCTTTTATTATTTTGTTTATATATTCCAATATTGAAAAAAAGAAAATAAAAAAATATAAAAATATAAAAAGAAAATATAAAATCAGAAAATTAAAAATCAAATACAAAATTAAAAAAACTAATAATAAAAAAAATAAAAAATATAAAATTAAAAACCCACAAAAAATCCAGATTGGGCTAAGTAGTCCATTAGACCTAGGCTTTGACTTTTTGTCTATACTCTACTCCTTTGTTTCCTGTGTTCGACCCCTACTTGCTTGCCATTGTACATTTTTAGTAGGGAATAATAAATTTTGATCCTTGATCTTGATTGATTAATTAATTGTGTGGGTTAATTGTTGATAAACAGGAAGGCTTGAATAGTCGCCTCAGCGACAGTGAGTCTGATTTGTCAGACCACTATTTAGCGGCTCTCGCTATCTCGTTTTTCAAATGGCGCCGTTGCCGGGGAGTATCGGCTTGTAGAGTAGACTTGTGTCTGATTACTTGCTTAGCCATTTTTGACTTGTTTGATTTCATTGTATAATTGTTTTTGAATTGTCTGACATCTCTTCTTGTTTTCTTGCGAGGGACCACTGACCAAGGAGGATCTCTAGGGGATCCTGAGCAACCTTGGGAGGAGGAGCCGACTATTCTATCCTAGCCTGTAGGAGAGAGCAGGAGAACTTGAGAGAGAGAGAGATAGTTAGTTTTTTCTTATTTTTGACGAGAGAGAGAGACATTTGATAAATTTGTAATAATACAGGTACCCTGGACTTTGGATACTCGGGCCCAATCTCCAAGTGTCTGTTCACTTGGGGGCTCACCGCAGTTTTGACGCATTTTCACCGCTGTCATTTTCCGGTTTTTTATTTATTTTTTCTTTTCTTTTGTGGAATCAGCCCTTAGTCTTTAGGCTTGCTTGATCGAGTAAATTAGGTCCAAACCCCCTAATAACCATTGCATGTACCTATAGTGCGACTAGGATTTAGTTTAATTTAAACAGTCGCCTTATCGTCTTCAAACCTACGCGCTGCAAGCCCAACCTGTCAAGCGCTACTCCTGAACTCGATGTGTCGAGAAGATGAGGGGTGAGCCTAGACCGGACCCTTGGATTGAGGATCGGTGACCGACTTGTGGTTCTTTATGCTAGCAATTGCCTGCATAAGACGATTTCCGTGTGCATATCGACATGTAGATTAGGTTTAAAAATTCATGGTTTTGCATCCCGCATGGAGAGAGCTGGGAGTCACTGTAAGTCTTCTATCTTTGCATTCATCATCTAGGCACTAAGGTGAGATTTTCATCTTAGTACCAACTTGCATTGGCTTTTCCGACTCTTCTCCCTCTGTTTTTAGAACAAATAGGAACCAAAGAAAATACAAAAACATTAGGCGCTTGTATTGAATTTACTCAAAACAAGTGATAACACAAAAAAATTTAAAAAGGGACTGCTAAAAATACTTGACCTTAATAAAATTGATTAATTGGACTCATTGCCTTGGGGTGAGTAAAGCCCTCATTTGTTTTCAGGTTGCATGGGAAGGTCTCCTTCCAAGTGAGGTGAGCGACATCGTAAGGAATAGAGCCCAAAACCCAGTATGTGGCTGCCTTGTGTATCGCCTGGATTTCCGAAGTATTGGCGCTTCTATCGTACGCAGACGAGTAGGGCTTGGTCGACACTAGTGACTCTCTATTGTGTAGAGCACTGACCTTGTCCAAAGTATCAAGCATAGGCCACGCCTTCACGGTGGTGTTTGTCTCATCGTCCTACGTCCGAGTAGGTTCTTGCACGCTCAAGGGTGATTCCGTTGCGAGCGAGTTTCGAAGTATTGGTTTCGCCTATTGGCTTTCTCTCTCTATTTCTTTGGCTGAGTAGGGATCCAGGAAGGGTTACAAGGACCTTAAAAAGTGTAGACTACAGGTTACACAAGAGGAGGACAAGTATGTGATACTTTTCCGGCAGTACTCTCGCTTCTATAGGCATAGTGCTCTAAGGACTCGTGAAAAGATAATTGCCTGAAAATCAAATATAAAACTCACAAAGATAATTGCTGAAACCTTCACGGTTTCAAGGGTCGAGTTGGTGAATCCATTGCTTTGGGTTTGATTGATTTGTCAAATTAAGGTCAAGATCAAAAACACCGCGCCTTTGCGCCATTTTTGCTCTCCTTCCATTTGACCCTTGCTCATTGTGAGCCTTCTACTGTTTTACAATCCTTTTATTTCTTGTTTACCCTCGCGCTCTTCATCCATCATCTTCTCCTTTGACCTTCTCAAGATGTCGTCACACGGATGGTTCAGTCGGGACCTCGCCGATGCCCACATCGATTCCCTATCGGCAACATCTTCCATAAAGAGGGGTGATCTCCAAGAAGTTAGTTCGGATCTCGCGAATGTCTCCTTGGACTCCCCTATTCTCGCTTCTTTCAACACTTGCCTATCACCAATAAATCCGCTGTTCGGGATGGACTCGCAACTCGAATTAGCTCTTCCCCTTCAAATAAACCAGGATTACTCTTGTCCCCGAAATATCCCCTTGTGGATGGAGATCGATTTCAGTCAATATCCTATGCTCCGTTCACAACATTCTGGGATTGACCTTAATTCCATATTCATCTCAACAACAGGTGCTCAAGAAGATACTGATCAGGGGTTGCTTCGTCATACAGATTCTTCACCCGATCACGAGCCAGAAATTCAAGCTCATTTTGAGATGGCAGGAGGAAGAGGAAAGGCACCACAACCCCCAACTGAACCTGAAGTCAATCCAGGGGAAGGGCAGTATACCATGCAGAACGAAGTTAACAGTCAGCTGCTGGCTTCCATTCAAGCCATCCAGCAGCAGTTGACTAATCAAGCCTGATGAATCTCCATTTCATCACCTTTATTCTATCATTTTGGCCTTAAAAACCCCAGCAAATGCATGTAAATAGCATTAATTTGTATATAATAGCATCCATTGTTTCTTGTATTTATTGTACATTAAATAAGGTTTTTAAATGCCAAAATTATAGAATAAAAAGAAGAAAAGAAAAAGGAATAAAATATTGCAAATATTTTATGACCCTAACCCCGAGACCAAGGCCAGAATGGAATTGGTCGACAAGGAATAAAGTAGGGGGAGATAAGGGTCAGTGTACAATAAATACCTCATTTATTTATTCATCCATTTATGCATGTTTTGACACCTATTTTGTATAGAGTTATTTATTCATCAAATTAAAATCTTTTGTACATGAAAGTTGTAGATAATAATGTAAATAAAAATACAAAATTGAGTTTGTGTAAAAATAATACCCAGTGTACATTTTATACACAAAATAAAAACCAAAAATCTCAACTTCACAGACCCATATCTTGCAAATAAAAACTCCAAATCACCCAAACTCACCTTTAATTGTATATAGCATTCCATAAACTATTTTATAAAAATTTGGTTTCATAATTTTTGGAGTCCATCTGTGGAAGTTAGGTTTTGACCCTCATTGTATATAGTACCCGATTAAAATATTCATTTTATTCAATAATTATTATTTGTACAAAATTATATTTTTAGAATTTTATAAATAATATTTATAATACATGTACATATTGAAATTAAAAGAAAACCAAAAAGAAATTTCAAAAATAAAATAAGCCTAGATACTACCTAGGCAAAATACCTATGCTACCCATATGTATATAAATAAAGGGGAAAACATTCTTTAATTATTTTATTCATCTACATTTTTCTAAAAATATATATTACACATAACTTATTAAAAATACAAATCCAAAATAAAAACAAATAAAATTCATCAAATAAATAAAATGTATATAATATATAGGTAAAATACCTATAAGTATACATACATACACATACATCTATTTATTTAAAAATATAAATAAACTCATAAAAATAAAATAAAAATATATTTATACTCACAAAGATAAGTTATAAAATTATAAAATAGGAAACTAAAATAATAAAATAAAATAAATAAACTAAAAATAAAATATACAAAAATACATATAAAATACATACATATACACATTATTTTAATAAAAACCATAATAAAATACTTCAAAAAAATAAATAAAAATCATAAATAAATACTACATTAATTTATAAACATTTTTTATTTTATAAGTAAAATCTAATAAAATCATTTACTAGGTTAAATAATTCATTTTTTTATAAGGCTCCCTATTTTGGCGTGTAGCGGCTGAGGTGGACCAATGGGCGCGTCCCGCCTGTTGACCGCAGGTCAACTCGACCTCCAGCCATCTGACGTGACGAGGAAGGTCGTTTCCCCGATTTCCTCCCTTTTTCCCGCTCGCCACAGGCATCAATCGACCACAGTCCCTTCACCGATTTTGTTCCCTGATCATCCAAGATTCGCGCCGATTGCTTAGATCCATTGTACATAGTGTGGATACTCCAATAATCGCCGGTCAATGGGGGATTCCAGGGATGTCTATAAATAAAAACCTCCGACTTCCCGGCCAAAGTTGGCCATTTTCACTCCACCAAAACGCCTTGTTCTTGCTCCTGGTGTGTTCCTCGTGACAGGAGGAGTCGCCCAGCACCTCGACTTGGCCGGAGGTCGGAGAAATTTTGACGCGGTGGTGCTCCGGCGACCACCCTGCTCCCTGGCGGCCCCCATGTATAAGAGCTGCGCATTTATGATTTTTAGATAGGTTTTCATTCCAGCATTTTATTCCAGTCTTTTATTATGCATTTAGATCACTAGGGTAGCGTAGTGTAGGCTATTCGTAGTTCGCCGGAGCTCCGCTCCGGCGAACTTTTCACCGTGACCCCCGACTGTTCTCCGACCCGCTTCCACCTCCATTTCGTTCCCCTACGCATTCTTCACCTTCAGTCCACCCTAAACCCAACCAGATCGTCACTAGATCTGCGAATCGATGCTCCCCTCCGCCACTTCGCCGGAGTATCGCCGCCCGCCTCCATTTCCTATGCTAACAGCTTCATTTTTGGGCCGAGGAGTATCGCCTCGAGCCGCGCCTAGTTCCTGTGCAGGTTTGGTGCGCTGAGAAGCACTAGGAGGCGCGTTACACGAACACCGGAGGTACCTGGAGCCCCTTTTCTTCTCCGACCTCGCGGGGGTGCTCCAGTGAACCTTTGGCCGATCTGAGACCTCCAGCATGAAGACGACCCTGCCAGGAAGCTTTGTGGGACCTTCAGGAGCGACGAAGACCGGCGGAGGAGCGAGATCCGAGCGGAGGAAGCTCGCCCCGGCGAGGCTTCTTCCCTGTTCTTCCACGCGACCTCTCCGCCGTTGGATGAAGACGAAGGTCCAGTGCGATTGCCAGCCGTCCGATGGAGCGCTGTGATGACCGTCAGATCACCCCCGGTGATCTAATCCTCTCCGCTCATCGGCGAAGCGTCATCGGCGCACGTGGAGGCGCCACGTGTCAAGTGAACGAAGATCAGCCGTCGAATAAAGCGCCTTTTAGGGGTAAATTGCACATCTAGCCCCTTCCTTTTTTTGTATTTAATTTTTAGTATTGTAAAATAAATATCACGTTGTAAATAATGTGGCGATTTTGCTTATGACCCCCTGTAGCTCTTGCATATTACACTTGGGTCCAGTCCACGTCACCTCACGTGTAGTTCCACGTGAGGTGGTAAAATTGCACAAGTCCCCCTGTAGATTTACATATTTATTTTTAGTCCATTAAATAAAATATTCAGTGTATTATTTTTGTGAAAAATTGCAACCAGGACCCTATATTTTCTGTAATTGCGTTTAGGTCCCTGTGAGTGCGGATCATGTGCTGTCCCGCGTGATGGTTAAATTGCAAGGGGGCCCTGGCGGGTTTGCTTAATTGGTTTTAGTCCTTAAAATTCAAAAACACGTTATAATATTCTGGTATTTTTGCACCTGTACCCCTGGATGTTATTTTATTTGCAAAAATGGCCCCTGCCAGGCTTAATTACTTTTTGTGTCTTTATCTATTTATTAAAAATACCTATTAGGCTTCTAAAAATCCACAACAATTAGGATAGATGCTCCATGCCATGCTTGTTCACGCCCATATTTTAGTTTGCATTTTTTGCCTTTTTCCTAATTATTAAAAATGAAAAAGAAGCCATTTTTGTACTGTCTAAATTAGAAAATACAAAAAAATTAGAAAATGTTTTTGAAAAATTCCAAAAAAATTATACATGCTATATTTGTATATATATTGAGTCCAGAAAATGAAAAACCCTAAAAATATGAAAAAGAAAATTAAAAAAAAATCATAAAACCCCAAAAGCAACGTAAAATTAGAAAAACTCTTTAAAAAAACCTAAAAATACATTTCTCTCTTTTATAATTATCTATATATTATTATTAATATGTGAAAATTAATTTGGGCAATTTTGGGTATTATTTGATATTTTTAAAAAAACCCAAATTATATACGGCTATTTATTTAGTCCTATATTGTGGACATTTTTGAATTGAAAAATACATAAAAATTAGAAATATAAAAAAAAAATAATAAAAAAAGTTAAAAATATAAGTCTATATATTAAGTTTTTATGTTTATAAATATATATATATTCTATATTACTTCTCTCTCTCTCTTCCTATATATATATATATATATATCTCTTTATATATATATAGTATATATATTTATATAATTAATAATAAAAAAAAAGTATAAAATATAAAATCAAAATAAAAATTATAAAAACAAAAATATAAAAAAATTACAAAACCCAAAACCCACAAAAACAATAAAAGTACATGAACAATTGATTGAATAATTGAACAATACATTACATACAACCATTCGCCTCCCAGTGTTCGACCTCTACCTGTACTTACACCTATACACATTTTACATGTAGAGTTATAATAAATTTTAACTCCACATTTTTGGATATTCATTGCATATATTTACTGTGGGTTAATTGTTGTTTTATTCCGGATCTCGTGTGGTCGACTCAGCGACTAAGTCCACGCCTTGTGAGGGACTTAAGACCACCGGATTCCGGAGTAAACAAATGGCGCCGTTGCCGGGGAGGCAACGGATTTTGTATGATTTTTGTGTGGTTATTTGTTCATTTATTTGATTCTTTGTTCATGTCCTTCATTTGTTTATCTGTGTGATTTTTATTTTTATTTGATATTATTGATTGACTGCTCTGACCATCTCTTTCTTTTGTCTTTGATGCGAGGGACCGCTAAGCGAAGGAGGACCTCCTAGGAGGCCCTATGCACCCAAGCGAGGCGGTGTTGGCTCTTCTATGCCAAGCCAACAGGAGAGAGCATCCATGACAGAAGAAGGAGAATTTTTGAAGACAGTCTCTATTTCATGAATTTTATTTCCTTTATCTTATTATGTATATTCATGTGAGAGAGTGACACTCAGAATTTTGTAATAATACAGGACTCTCACAGGTGCACTCCGACTCCCGAGGTCCATTGCCCGAGGGATTGTTCCCTTGGGGGCCTCGACGGTTTTGACGCTTTCTCGTTTTTATTTTATTTTTATTATTTTGTGTGAATGAGCCCTAGCTTAGGAGTTGCTTGTCGATAGATTAGGTCCAAACACCCTAAATATATTTGCATGTACCTATAGTGCGTTTTGGACCTAGTCAAATCTAAACAGTTGGTTCATTTATCTCTTAACCACTGTGCCGTGAGCAAGCCCCATCAAGCGCTACTCCTGAACTCGAGCGTGTCGAGAAGAGGAGGGGTGAGCCAAGACCGGACTCTTAGGTTAAGGATAAGCGACCGGCTTGTAGTGCTTCACGATAATAGCAGTTACTATCCTAGGGCGATTTCTTCGGCTTGCATTTGCATATAGCATAGGTTTCAATTCCGTTATGCATCCCGCATGGAGAGAGCTGGGAAGCACTGTAAGTCTTCTTACTTAGCATGCATCATTGATTTCTGACTTGCATGGCTTTTCCGATCTTCTCCCTCTGTTTTTGCCAACCTAGGATGCTTAATGGAAATTGGAACCTCGATAGGCACGTGCATTGAAAATACCCAAAAAAAAAAGTGATAACTTAAATAAAAATCGGGACTGCTAACTCTATTAAACTTAAAAATAAAACGTAATGGATTCCTTGTCTTGGGGAGAGCAACCCCCTCATTGTATGCGTTTTAAGTGCTCACGTACACGCTAAGGAGTAGAGCCCAAATCCTATCAAGCCTCCTAAGTGTTTGTACAACTTTGTGCTTCTCACCTAACTCTAAAACCAAAAAGATAAATGCCCGTCATCTGACAGTCTTCACTGTGTCGAGTAGGTGAATTGAGGGTTTGCCTTGTGTATTGATTGTGACTTGGAGTCCGTTGTGTTTTGCATTCATTATTATCATCGGTCCCGTCCGTGTGAGTCATGCATTTTTCATCTTTGAGTCTCTCTATCTCTCTTATAAATAGACCTCTTCATTTTGCATCGAGTCATGATATTGGCGCTTGAGCTCAATCATTCTTCGCCAAGTCCTTTGTTTCCCGCATTCTTCACCATCTTCTATGTATCCATCGTACCATCTTCTCTGGATTCGAGGAGAGACCTCTTCGGACCGCAATTTTGACGGTGTTCCCGCCTTGTGTGGAACACCTAATTTGTCTATGTACCGATCTTATCACCCGCCCTCCTCGTTCCCTCTGTATCACCTTTCTACCACCCATGATATTGGCACGCCCGCTCAATCATCTTCTCCACTCCATTGTGTACCCTTCTTACCCATCCTCCTCGTGTACCCCGTATCACCTCTCCCTTTACTCGAGAATGTTGTGCATATTGATGAGGCCCGCATCGAGGATTATTTATACAAGATTATTTGTGTAAGCCGGGCCCATGATGTTGAGGCTGCTGAGATCGATCTGGTGGATTTGTCTTTGATACATGCATATGGATTTCTTGAGGATTTTTGCTGATGCATAGAGCATAGGTGTGATGCATTATTGAGGAATTTTAGTTCTCGTACACCGGATTAAGGATGTGATGTGCTGCGATGAGTTGATGATGATATCATGAGCATTGATTGATCTATCTATTTGAGGTTCCACCCATCTTGATCTTTGAGGATTAACGGATTATTCTACTTTGGATTTCTTGATAAGTGTGTGCGGATCCTACATGATCTCTCATCTTCCTGATTAAGTCGTCCTTGATCTCCTGACTCTTTGATCCACCATGGCACTTAGAGAATTCTTGACTACTTTTCGTGCCATCTCAGCTTACTGGATTGACCTGAGGGATATTTTGTGATTGGCCTGATGATTTTCTCCCTCCCATGATCTTATGCCCTCCTGTAGATTGATGGATTCACATTATTTTGAGGACCTGAGACTCTAGGCCAGCATTCCCATGACCTTCATTGATCTAGTTCGCATTTGTCCCCGAGGACTATCTGCGGGAAAATGCGACAATTTCTAGGACTGCGGTTTCATACACTACTTGGGTCGCCCTTTTGATGGGACCCGAAACCGAGTCAGCTGATATGCTTGATTGGCCTCCCTCTGTGACTGTGTGCCCGATCTGTCGGCACATGAGGCCAACTGTCAGATTGCTCTCCTTGACGGTCCTCGCAAGGCAGAACTCCACTTTTCTGATTATTCCATGCCTGGTTCATAGCTCTCCGAGGGTTATCTGCGAGAGGCTATGACACATTATTGCCATAATGGTCTCTTCTACTGGTAGACGGTCGGCCGTCTATCGAGACTATATTTCTGTGGATCCGTCTGATGGGTCCGGCTCCTTCGAGCCCTTCTCTCTCCTTGACGACCCTCGCATGGATGAGCTCTTATTATTCATTTGATTAGTTCGTAGCTCCCCGAGGGTTATCTGCGGGAGACTATGACATATTTCAGATCTGATTGGTCTCTTCTGTTGGTAGCCGCCTTGTCGACTACTGAGACCACTATGTGGATCCGTCTGATGGATCCGGCTCCTTTGAGCCCGCTCTCCTTGACGACCCTCGCAAGGTAGAGGCACTCTCTGACTATTCCTTGCCTAGATTGCACCACTCTCCGAGGACTATCTGCGAGAGATTGCGACACTCTCTTTACGCTCGGTTCCCACTGCTGACTGTGTCTCCGATCTGCGGAGCACGGAACCGAGTCGTCTACTATGCCTGAATTTTGGTCCCATCTTGAGTGGCCTATCCGATCTGCGGATCATGGGACCCATCTGATTAGCCTCCTTTGAGTCTGCTCGCCTTGACGGTCCTCGCAGGGTTGAGTTTTGGATATCTGCTATTCCCATGACTAGTTGGCAGCCCGCTCCCCGAGGGTTATTTGCGGGACGCTGCCACACTTTCTCGATTTTTCGGTCTCTTCTGCTGGTAGCCGATCTGTCGCCTACCAAGACCATTTCTATGATCCGTCTGATGGATCAGGCTCCATTGAGCCCGCTCTCCTTGACGACCCTCGGAAGGGTGAGCTTCTGTTCTGATTATTCATTGCCTAGCATGTGCTACTCCCCGAGGGTTATCTGCGGGAGAGTACATCATTTTCTAGGTACTCGGTCTCCTCCCTGGTTGTGCCTCCTGTCTGTTGGAGCACGGAGCCGAATCTTCTGATTATACTCTGATTCTGCTCACCTTGAGGACCCTCGCAGGGTTGAGCCATGGCTTGCGGTATTCGGTGTGTACTTATGATCTTTCTACCTCACCATCATCGGGTACCATGATGTCTCCTATTATCTATCTTCCATATCTACTTGAGACATGATTGACCGGAGGAGTCTGCACTGCTCTTTCTTCCTCCCGGTCTTACGGTATCGGCTCTGTTCCCTCATGTTGACCCTATGAGCCGATTGACTGCTTCACGCTACCAGTCCCTGCATTACTTTCCGATCTGATGGTCCCCGGTAGCTGACACCCACTTGACTGCATATCAGGGTGTCTTTTCACCTTCTGACTGCGTCCTCGTTCTCACAGGGAGACGACGACGAGAGCACGGTTATCGCTTACCAGATACCGTCCTGTACTTCACTCGTTCTCCACCAGTTGTATATATGTGTTTTGTCTATTCCTTCTTTCTCCCGTATGTTATGTGTACCCCAGATCTATCGCCACATCTTTGTGTCTACACTTAGGACGTACCTTGTCCTAAGTGTAGGGGGGCACACACTGAGTTGTTCTTTCCTTGCACATTTTTCGTCACTCCTATTTCTTTCCTATACTTAGGGATATCTCACCCTAAGTATAGGGGGAGTGATGTGTATATTCCTCACGCGCTTTTCATCAATCGGTATCTATCTTTTCTTCTTTTCTTCTTTTCTTCTTTTCCTTTTCTATCTTCTGTATCTCAATAAAAGGTGTCACCCCTTTGTACTTAGGACGTACTTTGTCCTAAGTATAGGGGGGGTGCACCCTTGACCCTCCCTGCTTTGCGTACAGTCTGCTATACTTAGGATTACTTGATCCTAAGTATAGGGGGGACGGTCAACTTCTATTTCCTTTGTCTCTTATTCATATATTCTTTAGACTTGTCTATACTCAGTGTGAGTTATGTCTTCTCTTTTCTTTTCGATCTATGAGGACATAGCTCAAGCTAAGTATAGGGGGGTCGTATATACTGTGTATATACTTTAGCCATAACTCGTACTTTCGTATTCTCTTAATAATATGGCTAATAATTCTTTAAAATTCATTAAGAATTCTTAATAAAAAGATGTGGTTGTTCCTCAAATTCTTTTTGTATATACTGATTAATAAATCAGGTGAAAACGTTTTTTGCAAAATGTTTGAAAAATAGTGTGAAAAGTATTGTGAACATTTATTGAAAACTATTTCGAAAGCATTTTGTTACATGTTTTCAACCTTTGTAAAAATGTGTGATTTGTAAAATTTATTTTCTTTGTGTGAAATAAAATGTTTGAAAAATGATTTGCAAATGGTTTGAAAAATGGTTTCAAAAATATTTTGAAAATCTATATATACTGTTTTGAAAAACCTTTGCAAAATGATTTTCAAATGTATGAACATGTTTGTAAAAATGTTTGTAAAAATTATTTTGGACTATAGTTTTCAAAAATTATTTGAAAAATATGTGTCAAATAAGTTTGAGGAATAGTCACATATAATAACTAAAATACTATATTCTTTAATAAATGTATATATATACCTGTAAATAAAAACTAAATTCTAAATTCTTTAAAAATCATTAAAATAAAGCGGCACGCCCGTGTAAATAGTTGTACATATTGTCTATTTTGAGTAACCAAATTATTTTATTCGTAAAAATTCTTTGTGTAAAAACTCTCCTCTTTGTTCTCAAAATTCTTTGAAATTGCATTATTCTTTGCATATTTGTAAATAGCATTTGCATAGCATTCATATTCTTTGATTGAGCTTGATGATTGAACTAGTCCAATAAAGTCGAAGATTGGAGCTTGGTTGGACCTTACTGCACCTAACTGCACTGGAACCTTATGGGAACTAGGTTTAAGGTACTTCAGGTCTATTCAGACTTAATTCTTTGAGAAATCAGGGCTAGGTTCAAGGCACTTCAGTGGACTAACTAGAACTTTTCGAAACACACGCATGACTCTTGTCGGCCGTGACCTAACTTGGACACCTGCACCTTTCACATAGCTCTCCATGGATGAGGTGGTGAGGAGGCAGTTTCCTTTGGCTTGGGGTAGCATATGAGGGTAGTACTTCTAGGCGGAACCTCTCTTCTTCTTATAGTGAAGGAAGTGCACCTCAACTTGGTCTAGTGGTGATGAAGTCTAAGGACTGAAGCTGTGGGTTGCAATAAAGCTTCAAAAGAGGGATAGTCTACTGGCTTAAGGAGAAATTTCTTGTATATATGCTGCACCATGTAGATATGTTGTACAGATGCAATTGAAAAAAAAAAAAAAAAAGAGAACTCCAAAAAAGTGGTGGGTCGGATTGAAAATTTAATAACCCCACCGGAGTGTATATAGTTCAATAAAGCAAAAGCTTATGGTATCCATGTCTCATCTCATGAAGCTTGCAGCGGGAGACTTAGCTACACTGGCTGAGCTTCCAAAAGTCTATACTTCTTCCCCCTCTTCTTGAGTCAGTTGCACTTGAACTTAGAAGGGAATACCCCGCTTCTCGAGGAAAGAGTTGCTAGACCAAGGCATTAGAGTTACCAAGTTAGGGGAGGTTGTTTCTTTGTTACTTCTGAGGTGGAGAGCCACTATCACTTACACTGTACAAGTCAGCTTCATAGTCATAAGGGTTTGCGTATGATGTAGGCTAGTTCTGACCTGGCTATTAAGGTGATTTGAACCGAGTTCTGTGACTCTCGAAGGCTGTTGTGTTTTAAATTTGGTTCCCGACTAGGTTCTACACACATTCTCACACCAAGGTCTAACTTGAGCTCCAAACTTTGATTTTGTACAGATGAGTTTAATAATCATGATCAATTCAATTTATTCTTAATTCTTTATTTTTGCTTTTTCTTTTCTTCTTATTCTTTAATTCTTTTTGCACTTATTGCATAAGTGTTTGCTAGGGACTAGCAAAGGCAAGTATAGGGGGGTGATGAATCTCCATTTCATCACCTTTATTCTATCATTTTGGCCTTAAAAACCCCAGCAAATGCATGTAAATAGCATTAATTTGTATATAATAGCATCCATTGTTTCTTGTATTTATTGTACATTAAATAAGGTTTTTAAATGCCAAAATTATAGAATAAAAAGAAGAAAAGAAAAAGGAATAAAATATTGCAAATATTTTATGACCCTAACCCCGAAACCAAGGCCAGAATGGAATTGGTCGACAAGGAATAAAGTAGGGGGAGATAAGGGCCAGTGTACAATAAATACCTCATTTATTTATTCATCCATTTATGCATTTTTGACACCTATTTTGTATAGAGTTATTTATTCATCAAATTAAAATCTTTTGTACATGAAAGTTGTAGATAATAATGTAAATAAAAATACAAAATTGAGTTTGTGTAAAAATAATACCCAGTGTACATTTTATACACAAAATAAAAACCAAAAATCTCAACTTCACAGACCCATATCTTGAAAATAAAAACTCCAAATCACCCAAACTCACCTTTAATTGTATATAGCATTCCATAAACTATTTTATAAAATTGGTTTCATAATTTTTGGAGTCCATCTGTGGAAGTTAGGTTTTGACCCTCATTGTATATAGTACCCGATTAAAATATTCATTTTATTCAATAATTATTATTTGTACAAAATTATATTTTTAGAATTTTATAAATAATATTTATAATACATGTACATATTGAAATTAAAAGAAAACCAAAAAGAAATTTCAAAAATAAAATAAGCCTAGATAATACCTAGGCAAAATACCTATGCTACCCATATGTATATAAATAAAGGGGAAAACATTCTTTAATTATTTTATTCATCTACATTTTTCTAAAAATATATATTACACATAACTTATTAAAAATACAAATCCAAAATAAAAACAAATAAAATTCATCAAATAAATAAAATGTATATAATATATAGGTAAAATACCTATAAGTATACATACATACACATACATCTATTTATTTAAAAATATAAATAAACTCATAAAAATAAAATAAAAATATATTTATACTCACAAAGATAAGTTATAAAATTATAAAATAGGAAACTAAAATAATAAAATAAAATAAATAAACTAAAAATAAAATATACAAAAATACATATAAAATACATACATATACACATTATTTTAATAAAACCATAATAAAATACTTCAAAAAAATAAATAAAAAATCATAAATAAATACTACATTAATTTATAAACATTTTTTATTTTATAAGTAAAATCTAATAAAATCATTTACTAGGTTAAATAATTCATTTTTTTTATAAGGCTCCCTATTTTGGCGTGTAGCGGCTGAGGTGGACCAATGGGCGCGTCCCGCCTGTTGACCGCAGGTCAACTCGACCTCCAGCCGTCTGACGTGACGAGGAAGGTCGTTTCCCCGATTTCCTCCCTTTTTCCCGCTCGCCACAGGCATCAATCGACCACAGTCCCTTCACCGATTTTGTTCCCTGATCATCCAAGATTCGCGCCGATTGCTTAGATCCATTGTACATAGTGTGGATACTCCAATAATCGCCGGTCAATGGGGGATTCCAGGGATGTCTATAAATAAAAACCTCCGACTTCCCGGCCAAAGTTGGCCATTTTCACTCCACCAAAACGCCTTGTTCTTGCTCCTGGTGTGTTCCTCGTGACAGGAGGAGTCGCCCAGCACCTCGACTTGGCCGGAGGTCGGAGAAATTTTGACGCGGTGGTGCTCCGGCGACCACCCTGCTCCCTGGCAGCCCCCAGGTATAAGAGCTTCGCATTTATGATTTTTAGATAGGTTTTCATTCCAGCATTTTATTCCAGTCTTTTATTATGCATTTAGATCACTAGGGTAGCGTAGTGTAGGCTATTCGTAGTTCGCCGGAGCTCCGCTCCGGCGAACTTTTCACCGTGACCCCCGACTGTTCTCCGACCCGCTTCCACCTCCATTTCGTTCCCCTACGCATTCTTCACCTTCAGTCCACCTAAACCCAACCAGATCGTCACTAGATCTGCGAATCGATGCTCCCCTCCGCCACTTCGCCGGAGTATCGCCGCCCGCCTCCATTTCCTATGCTAACAGCTTCATTTTTGGGCCGAGGAGTATCGCCTCGAGCCGCGCCTAGTTCCTGTGCAGGTTTGGTGCGCTGAGAAGCACTAGGAGGCGCGTTACACGAACACCGGAGGTACCTGGAGCCCCTTTTCTTCTCCGACCTCGCGGGGGTGCTCCAGTGAACCTTTGGCCGATCTGAGACCTCCAGCATGAAGACGACCCTGCCAGGAAGCTTTGTGGACCTTCAGGAGCGACGAAGACCGGCGGAGGAGCGAGATCCGAGCGGAGGAAGCTCGCCCCGGCGAGGCTTCTTCCCTATTCTTCCACGCGACCTCTCCGCCGTTGGATGAAGACGAAGGTCCAGTGCGATTGCCAGCCGTCCGATGGAGCGCTGTGATGACCGTCAGATCACCCCCGGTGATCTAATCCTCTCCGCTCATCGGCGAAGCGTCATCGGCGCACGTGGAGGCGCCACGTGTCAAGTGAACGAAGATCAGCCGTCGAATAAAGCGCCTTTTAGGGGTAAATTGCACATCTAGCCCCTTCCTTTTTTTGTATTTAATTTTTAGTATTGTAAAATAAATATCACGTTGTAAATAATGTGGCGATTTTGCTTATGACCCCCTGTAGCTCTTGCATATTACACTTGGGTCCAGTCCACGTCACCTCACGTGTAGTTCCACGTGAGGTGGTAAAATTGCACAAGTCCCCCTGTAGATTTACATATTTATTTTTAGTCCATTAAATAAAATATTCAGTGTATTATTTTTGTGAAAAATTGCAACCAGGACCCTATATTTTCTGTAATTGCGTTTAGGTCCCTGTGAGTGCGGATCACGTGCTGTCCCGCGTGATGGTTAAATTGCAAGGGGGCCCTGGCGGGTTTGCTTAATTGGTTTTAGTCCTTAAAATTCAAAAACACGTTATAATATTCTGGTATTTTTGCACCTGTACCCCTGGATGTTATTTTATTTGCAAAAATGCCCCTGCCAGGCTTAATTACTTTTTGTGTCTTTATCTATTTATTAAAAATACCTATTAGGCTTCTAAAAATCCACAACAATTAGGATAGATGCTCCATGCCATGCTTGTTCACGCCCATATTTTAGTTTGCATTTTTTGCATTTTTCCTAATTATTAAAAATGAAAAAGAAGCCATTTTTGTACTGTCTAAATTAGAAAATACAAAAAAATTAGAAAATGTTTTTGAAAAATTCCAAAAAAATTATACATGCTATATTTGTATATATATTGAGTCCAGAAAATGAAAAACCCTAAAAATATGAAAAAGAAAATTAAAAAAAAATCATAAAACCCCAAAAGCAACATAAAAATTAGAAAAACTCTTTAAAAAACCTAAAAATACATTTCTCTCTTTTATAATTATCTATATATTATTATTAATATGTGAAAATTAATTTGGGCAATTTTGGGTATTATTTGATATTTTTAAAAAAACCCAAATTATATACGGCTATTTATTTAGTCCTATATTGTGGACATTTTTGAATTGAAAAATACATAAAAATTAGAAATATAAAAAAAAAATAATAAAAAAAAAAGTTAAAAATATAAGTCTATATATTAAGTTTTTATGTTTATAAATATATATATATTCTATATTACTTCTCTCTCTCTCTTCCTATATATATATATCTCTTTATATATATATAGTATATATATTTATATAATTAATAATAAAAAAAAGTATAAAATATAAAATCAAAATAAAAATTATAAAAACAAAAATATAAAAAAATTACAAAACCCAAAACCCACAAAAACAATAAAAGTACATGAACAATTGATTGAATAATTGAACAATACATTACATACAACCATTCGCCTCCCAGTGTTCGACCTCTACCTGTACTTACACCTATACACATTTTACATGTAGAGTTATAATAAATTTTAACTCCACATTTTTGGATATTCATTGCATATATTTACTGTGGGTTAATTGTTGTTTTATTCCGGATCTCGTGTGGTCGACTCAGCGACTAAGTCCACGCCTTGTGAGGGACTTAAGACCACCGGATTCCGGAGTAAACAAAGCCCTGGCCCAGACCGCCTTCCAAGATATGCTGAACGATCTGAGGAGGAGGGCCGATGCAAGAGATGGTCGCAGGGAGGATGATCCGAACCAAGAGCCTAATTTTGAAGAAGTTAGAGATGAGTTCTCAGTGGGAGGACCAGAATTCGACGCAGCGGAAGCAGATCCACCGTAGACAAAGCCTACGCTCAAGGAAACATACAACCCAGGAGCGGGACGCATCACTGAGTGGATTCAGGTTCCACGTATGCATGCCCACTTCGAGCTGAAGCCGCAATTTCTGTCCCTGCTTCCCACATTCCACGGGAATACCACTGAGGAACCATATATCTTTCTCAAGAAGTTTAGCCGCATCTGTGCCACTGTTCACTACCCTGGTATTCCGCTGGGGGTAGTCAAGATGACCGCCTTTCCCTTCAGCCTTCAAGACAAGGCCCTATATTAGGTCGACCATCTTGGGAAGGTCGTCACGACCTGTGAAGATCTGAAGTCTGCATTTCTCCATAAATTCTATCCTCTCGGGCGATTGAATCAGATGCGTGCCCGTATCTCCAGTTTCTGCCAGCAGCCCCACGAGACTATCCATGAAGCGTGGGAGAGATTCAAGGACCTGCAAGAGAAGTTCCCCCACCATGAAATTCCAAAGACTAGTCTCGTGCAACATTTCTTTGGGGGGCTATCACTTGAGAGCCAAAAGCTTGTAGACGCCGCTTGCGGCGGTTCGCATTTCAACAAGGATGAGGACGTGGTATGGAACATCTTTGAGGAGATGGGTGAAGGAGAAGCCGCCCAATCCTCGTCCAGAGCATACATGAAGGTACCAACCGCCCTCAGCAAGCCAGTAAACATGGCTTCTCACACCGAGGACAAAGATGAGAGCTCCAACCTGAGCATCATTGGGAGCCACCTGTCTAAGGTGGACATTATTGAGAAGAGGTCGCAGGACCTTGAAAAATTATCTATCATCGAGAAGAGGACCCAGGGTCTGGAAAAGCTCGACCGGATTTCCCAACAACTGGAGCAGCTCGTTCGTGCATTGAATGCAAACATGTGCAACGCTGTGTCTACTTCTGCCGAGCTGAATGTTGAGAAGAAGGAGCCTACAATGCAGTAGAACCCTCAGCCAACTCCACCGCAACCCCAGCCTGTTCAACACGTGTATTACGTGCAGGTTTCGGAGCAGCCCTGAGTCCCAGCCAGTCTACTCTGAGCAGTTCTCTTCGTCCCCGCCACTGATTCAGGAGATCAATGGCGTATGGAACAATGAGGCGCAGCTGACCCATCCTCAGGGACACTCTCAGGGTCAGAACATGGGCAACAGGCCCTATCCCCAGCAGCAACAGGGTGGGAGACCCTTCCAGCCTTCCTACCAATACCAACCTCCATCTCACGGTAACACCTGGAGGCAGAATTACCAGCACGGTCCTCAGCAGTCCGGATATCGTGGACAAGGATACCATCAGCAACCGGCTGCTCCATACAACCAACAGAATTCACAGTATTCATCCAACCTTCCTCCTCACCATTTTTCTCAGGGTTACCACTCGCAGTCTAAGCCGTCAAATCAGCATTCTAGGCCCCAGCAGGGGGATTCTTCTGAGATTGTGCCGGTTAATCCGACCCTGGCATGTCTTGAACAATTAATGAAGAACATGGCTGAGATGACCCAAAAGATCGACGACCTGATGGCTGCTAAGACCGTCATACCAGCCCAGGTCGAAGCCAATCCGAACAACTTCCGACGCAAGGAGAAGGTAGCCGGCAGTGTCCAACCCGAATCAGGTGAATTAAATTATTTTTTATCTAATGCGGTTACTCTCAGGAGCGGTAGGATACTCCAGCCATCAGCGACGGCGAAGGGAAAGCATCTTGCATCTGACGAGGAATCGTCTGTCCAGCCAACACCAGGGCCAAGTAGCATTTTGGGAGCAGCACCATCATTTAGAAAATCACAAAAAAATGAAGAAAAAAAGAAAACACAAAAAGATAACAACAGCCTCGGTGGAGATGGGCCAACATTGGAGACGACTGCACCTGCTACAGAGCCAGCCACAGATAGAAGGGATTTTGCACCTGCAGCGAGTCCAACGCCAGCACCTGAAGCCGAGCCTGCCATTTTTGGTCCACATCTTGTAGATGATTCTATTCCTTTTTGCCATCTACCTGTACACAACAATATGGACACTATTTTGAATGAAATTGGTGAAGATGTTGTAAATATTCCTTTTCCAGAAGCAATGAAAAAACACAAAAAAATGAAAAATTTGAAAAATGCTTTATCTGATCCTGCCATTATAGAAGTCATCCAGAATTTGGTGTTGAATATGCCATTAATGAAAGCACTTGAGTACATGCCAGCTGTAACGAAAGGATTGAAAGAGGCATGCACAACCAAGCGCCGGCCGCACCCTCACAACTCCAGAAGCAAGGGTGGCAAGTCCGAAAAGCATATCCTTACAATGACCACCGTTAATGCCATCATCAATCTCCCGGATAAAAAGCCAGATATGGGAGTACCTCTTGTGCGTTGTCAGATGTTCAATCAGGAATTTGAACGAACACTTCTCGACAGCGGATCTTCTGTCAACTTGACGCCAGCTTCGCTACTTACGGAATTCAGGCTGGGGCCGCTCAAGCCTACAAAGATGATTCTGCAGTTAAGCGGCCTAGGGGCCTGTTGGAGGACGTGATAGTCACGGTTCAGGGAAAGCCATTCCCGGCCGATTTTGTGGTATTAGATATGGACGTCCCCGCTCCATTGCTCCTTACCCCAATCATACTAGGACGACCATTTCTGCGGACATCAAACGCAATAGTGAATTATGGGATGAGAGAAATCACTTTCGGCGCTGGCAATGAAACAATCAGAGTAGAGACCCTGCCTGAGGGAACACCAGCCAAACAGACATCTGCATCATGTGCAAGGGTGATTGAGTATGCTGACGATTGCAACTTTGTAGCAGACATTTAAGATACCAACTTATTTTTGGATGACAATGAGATCCATGAACTCCTCTGCCCCGAGGAGGGAGTGGAGACCGCAATCGAATTTCCCCTTATCAATCAGGATGAGGAACTCGCTGATGTACTGCAAGAAATTGCCGTGGGGGTGATGTGCCTTCAAAATCAAGAGCAAATTTTTGAAGAATCTTTTGATGAAGAGGACATCATCGAGGAATTCTGTCAGGATTTGAGAGAAGAGGCAGAACCGAATATGGTGGACACCGAACAGTTGAAAGAATCGCCACCTACACTAATAGCTGAGGTCACTTCTGAAGCATCTCAGACCCCGCATGAGCTGAAACCCTTTCCCTCCAACATGAAATATGCCTTCCTTGCGGGAGAACCGAATATGTACCCGGTCATTATCAATGCACATCTGACCAAAGACCAAGAATCTCGTCTGATGGAGGTTCTTGAACGCAACCGCAAGGCGATAGGCTGGCAAACTTCGGATCTCCATGGGATCAATCCATCTCTATGTTCGCATCACATTTTTTGGAAGAAGATTGCAGGCCCTCTCGAGAACTTCAGAGAAGATTAAATCCTAATCTGCGGGAGGTTGTTATGAAAGAAATTCAGAAATGGTGTGATGCGGGATTCATTTATCCCATCTCCGACAGCAAATGGGTGAGCCCTCTGCATGTTGTGCCAAAGAAATCAGGGATCACCATTGTGAAGAATGAAAAAGGAGAGGAGATCGCAACTAGAGTACCCACTTCTTGACGAGTGTGCGTGGACTACAGAAGACTTAACCTCGCTACCAAGAAGGATCACTTTCCTTTACCCTTCATCGACCAGATCTTGGAGAGATTGGCCGCGAAGGAATATTTCTGCTTCTTGGACGGTTACTCTAGATATAATCAAGATGCTATTGCTCCTGAAGATCAAGAGAAAACCACGTTCACCTGTCCTTTTGGCACATATGCTTTCAGACGGATGCCGTTCGGGCTTTGTAACGCCCCAGCCACATTTCAAAGGTGTATGATTGCAGTTTTTGCCTATATGGTGGGAAACGTTCTCGAGGAATTTATGGACGATTTTTTGGTCTACGAGGATTCATTTGACCAATGTCTGGATTATCTAGACCGAGTCTTACGGAGGTGCTGCGAAGTCAATCTTGTGCTCTCATGGGAGAAGAGCAACTTCATGGTGACCAAAGGAATCGTGGTGGGTCACGTTGTTTGTAAACGTTGTATGGAGGTTGACCCAGCCAACGTGTACGTGATTTCCAAACTTGAGCCACCTACAACCATCAAGCAAGTCAGGTCATTCTTGGGCCATGTCGGTTTTTACCGACGATTCATCAAATATTTCAGCAAACTGGCCAGACCATTGACTGAGTTGCTTAGTAAGGAGAATGAATTCATTATAGATGACCGTGTGCTCCTTGCCTTTAATCAGTTGAAAGAACTCATCACACATGCCCCTGTCTTATAGCCACCGATTTGGATTCAGCCTTTCGAGATAATGACCGACACGTCAGATTATGCCATCGGAGCTGTACTTGGACAGAGAAAAGATAATGTACCATTTGGGATTCACTACGCTAGTCGAACGCTCGACGAAGCCCAAAGAAACTACACTGTCACTGAAAAGGAGCTTCTAGCGGTAGTCTTTGCCTTGGAAAAGTTCAGATCCTACCTCCTTGGATCCAAAGTAATCATTTACACTGATCATTCAGCCATTCGGTATTTACAGCAGAAGAAGGACACCAAACCATGTCTCATTCGGTGGATCCTTCTCCTCTAGGAATTTGACTTGGAAATCAAAGATAAACCTGGGGTAAATAATGTGGTGGCCAATCATCTGTCAAGGCTTCCTGAGCCGGAATCTCCTGAGCTGAACCTGCAGCCGATCACAGAGACCTTTTCAGACGAGGCAATTCTGTCTGTCACCTCGTTTCCTTGGTATGCAGACAATGTGAATTATCTGGTGACTAAGAAAATCCCACAGGATTGGCCTAAGTTGAAAATAGACAGATTCTTGTCTAAAATCCATTTCTACCAGTGGGAGGATCCGTATTTGTTTCGTGAGAGAGCAGATTATCTGGAGAAGGTGCATTCCTCAGGAGGAAGTTCCAAGTGTCCTCGCTTTTTGTGATGACCAAGATTCTGGAGGACATCATTCAGGCAAACAAACGACAACAAAAGTTCTTCAAAGTGGCCTCTGGCGGCCTTCATTATTCGAAGATGCAGATGATTATGTCAAATGCTGCACTGACTGTCAGAAGATGGGCGGAACCATAGGAATGAGAGACACGATGCCTCTGAAATACATTCAGATCTCAGATGTATTCGATGCATGGGGCATCGACTTTATGGGCTCGTTTCCCAACAGTCAGGGCTATGAATATATTCTGCTTGCTGTCGATTATGTAAGTCACTGGGTGGAGGCTTTTCCCGCCCGAACCGCCGACAGTAGGACTGTCTGTCGATTCTTGAGAGATCACATCATAGCACGGTTCGGGATTCCCAAGAATTCTTCATTGAACATCGTATTGCTTCACCTTACCACCCGCAGTCCAATGGCTTAGCTGAATGTTCAAATAGGGAGATCAAGATAATTTTACAGAAGCTTGTGCATCCGGATCGCAAGAACTGGTCTCAGCTGCTTGATTCCGTTCTTTGGGCTTATAGAACAACGTACAAGTCACCCTTGGGAATGTCTCCCTACCGCCTTGTGTATGGCAAGCCATGTCATTTGCCCGTTGAACTCATTCACAAATCTTTATGGTCCATTAACATCTGTAATTTGGACTCCAAGCAAGCAAGAAAGAACAGGAAAGTGGATCTGAACAGATTACTAGAATTTAGAGATTATGCATATGACAACAGCCTGATGTACAAGGAGAAGGTCAAAACATGGCACGACAAGCATATCCGCCATAAGTGCTTCGATCCAGGTCAGAAGGTGTGGTTGTTTGATGCGAAATTAAAGATCTTTCCAGGCAAATTGAAGAGTAAATGGACTGGGCCGTTTGTGGTTAGGCAGGTGCGTGACAACGGAAGTGTATTGATATCCAATTTGTCAGCTGACGCACATCCATTTGTAGTCAATGGACAGCTTCTGAAGCCATACCTAGAACATGATACATTCATGGCTGTCGTTGACTCGATTCAAGTAATCTACAAGGATGAGCCAGATATCTCCAAAGAAGCAGAAGAAGGCCAAGCAGAGCGAAACATTTTTGAATGACTTTTCTTCTTTTCTTCTTTTCAATCTCTTTTATCCTCTTCTACCGACATGATGTCATCCCTTTCATCATTGCTACACTTAGGATGTACTTTATCCTAAGTATAGGGGGGATGCGAATCCCGAGTTGTTCATATCCACTTTCATCTCTTTCCTTCTTTTTTCTTCTTTTCTTCTTTTCCTTTTCTATCTTCTGTATCTATCAAAAAGGTGTCGCCCCTTTGTAGACAGTTTTCTATACTTAGGACGCACTTTGTCCTAAGTATAGGGGGATGTGCACCCCGAGTTGCTCTATTTTTTGGTCCTCTCCATTGTCTCCTCTTCTTGTCTATACTTAGGGATATCTTCCCCTAAGTATAGGGGGAGACAATCTGAGTACGATCTGTTCATCCCCACCCTTGACCCTCCCTGCGTTATGTACAGGCTGCTATACTTAGGATTATTTGATCCTAAGTATAGGGGGGACGGTCAATTTCTTATTGGTTCATTTATTTTTTCTTTAGATGTGCCTATACTTAGTACGAGTTATGTCTTCTTTTTTCTCTCCGATCTATGAGGACATAGCTCAAGCTAAGTATAGGGGGTTCGTATATACTACGTATATACTTTAGCCATAACTCGTACTTTCGTATTTTCCTAATAATATGGCTAACTATTCTTTAAATTTCATTAAAAAATAAAAAGGTGTTTTGTTCCTCAAATTCTTTCTGTATATACTGATTAATAAATCAGGTGAAAATATTTTTTGCAAAATGTTTGAAAAATAGTTTGAAAATCTTTGTGAACATCTATTGAAAACTATTTTGAAAATATTTTGTTACATGTTTTCAACCTGTGTAAAAATTTGTGGTTTGTAAAAATTTATTTTCTTTGTGTGAAATAAAATGTTTGAAAAATTATTTGCAAATGGTTTGAAAAATGGTTGTAAAAATATTTTGAAAAATCTTTCTATACTGTTTGGAAAACCTTTGCAAAATAATTTTCAAATGTGTGTACGTGTTTGTCAAATGTTTGTAAAAATTATTTTGGACTAGAGTTTTCAAAAATTCTTTGAAAGACCTGTGTCAAATAAGTTGAGGAATACATACATCACTAAAATCCATTATATGTATAAAATTGATCACTTACCCTGTTAAATTCTTAAAATCCATTTCTTGTATATATAAGAAGCACTCCCGTGTAAATAGTTTTCACCTAGTTTTCAGCCAAAAAAAGTTTTTGTTTTCAAAAATTCCAAAAATTTACAAAATTAAAATCAAAAAACATTTGAAAAATCACTTTTAAAAATACAAAAAATGCATCTGCATATGCATCATCATCGTTTGTTCAAAAATCCATAAAAATTTCAAAACATTTGAAAATTGCATCATAAAAATATTTTCTACATTCTGCATATCATTTGCATCGCATTAGCATTTTTCAGATTGAGTTTGATAGTTGAACAAGTCTAAATAAAATCTGGAGATTGGAGCTTGATTGGACCTTAAAATCTACCTAATAACAGGAACCTTATAGGAACTGGTTTTGAGGTACTTCAGGTCTAGTTGACTTAATTCTTTGAGGAACACGAGACTTGGTTCAATGGATTCTTGACTGCCTAAGTAGAGTATTTCGGAGCACACGCACGACTCTTGTTGATAATGACCTGACTTGGACACCTGCACCTTTCACATGGCTCAACTCAGTTGGAGTGGTGAGGGGATTGGATTTGCCGGTATGAGATGCACACAAGTGGAAACATTTGTCCTCCTCTAGGGAGGGAAGTGCACCCCAACCCATCCGGTGATTAGGAAGTCTAAAGACAGGAGGTTGTGGGTTGCGATAAAGCTTCAAAAGAGGGATAGTCTACTGGCTCAAGAGAAAAAAATCCTTATGTAAATGCTGCTGTATATAGTATTCAAAAAAAAAGTTCAGGCATGTAAAAAAATAAAAAGCCTGCAAAGTATGTATAAATGTGTAAAGCCAATAAGCAAGCTTTGAGTTCCAAAGTCAAATATGTGAGCCTACAGCTGGATGACTTGACTACACTGGTCTTGCATCCCAGGATAGGTAGCTACACTGGCTACCATCCATTCTTCTCTTCACCCCCTCCTCTTGAGCTGGTTGCCACTTGAACTTAGAAGGGAATACCCCACTCCTCGAGGATGGAGTTATTGGATTGGGGAATCATTGGGTTGTCGTACTGGAGAAGTCAGTTTCTTTGTCATTCTAGTTGGGGAGAGCTACCATCACTTACACTGTATGAGTCAGACTCATAGTCGTAAGAGTTTGCATATGAATTGAAGTATTTCTGACCTGGCCATTGAGGAGACTTGGGCAGAGTTTTGGGATTTTCAAGGACTGTTGGATTTCAAATCAGGTTCTCATTAAGATCCTGCCCGCATTAAAACTACAAAGGTCTGACTTAAGCTCCAAACTTTGATTTTGTGAAGACAAGTTTGATAATCAAATTTAATCCAAGTTCTTCTTTTTCTTTTCTTTCTTCTTCTTTTTGCACTTATTGCATAAGTGTTTGCTAGGTACTAGCAAAGGTAAAGTATAGGGGGATGATGAATCTACATTTCATCATATTTATTCTATCATTTAGCCTCAAAACCCTAGTAAATACGTGTAAATAACCTTAATTAGAGCATTTTAGCATTCATGCATGTGCATCCAAATAGTCTATAAAATCCTGTATTTAAAGCCAAAATTATATAATAAATAAAAGAAAAGAATAAGAATAAAATATTGTAAATATTTTATGACCCAAAACCTCGAGACCTAGGCATCTTGATGAATAGGTCGACCAGGTATAAAGTAGGGGGAGATAAGGGCCAAATACAATACTTATTTCATTCATTCTTTATTCATTTTGGGACCTATTTTTGGTTCCACTTTTTATACATCAAATAAAGAAACGTTGAACATGAAAGTTGTAGATAATTAAATAAAGAAAAATACAAAATTGATTTCATTGAAAAGTAATGTACAGATAAAAAGTTATGGTCTGAATAAAAATCCAGAATCCCAAATTCCCAGACCCATATCTCACAAATGAAAACTCCAAATGCAACGAACTCAACTTTAATTGTATATAGAATAAAATAAGCTATTTCATTGCGATGGTTTTGCATTTGGCGGAGCTACGGTTTGAAAGTTGAGTTTTGGACCCACATTGTATACCTGTACAGATTAAAATATTCAATTTATTACTCATTCATTATTTTTTATATTTTTATATTTTATAATTATGAAAATATTACTTATAATATATTTGTATAATAAAATCAGAAGAAAAACCCAAATAAAACTCAAAATAGAATACATGTCTATAAAATACATAGGTACTATACCTATAAATATACCTATATAATATATACTTATATTTTATTAAATATACAAAACACTTCAGAAAAATAAAATAAAAATATAATTAAGTGTACAAATGTATTTTATAATTTAATAAAATAATAAACATAATTAAATAAATTAAATATACAAAATAAAAAATAAAAGAATAAAATATATAGGTAATATACCTATGAGGGCTATAAAAGGTAAGTTATAAAAATACACCGCATAAAAATAATTAAAAATTACCATAAAATAATATATAAAATAATAAACAATTTTTATTAATAATCTAAAGATAAATAATTCATTTAATATTTTTAATTGATTTTACAAGGGGTTTTTCCTGGTTGGTCCACGTGGACCAACCAGGTTGGTCTGACAGTTGACCTCCGGTCAACTGTCTGACCTCCCCCTGTAGCCATGTCAGAATCGTTTTTGGATTGTTTTCTCGATTTTTTCGAGGATTGTCTGTTCCTCGTTTCGTGTCAAAGTCTTCTTGACTTTTTTTCGTCGTTGGTCGAGGATGCTCGCCCATATCTTTCCTCGGGCTGTGAACCATCGATGCGAGCAGTGCACCTCGTTCTTTGGAGCTGGTCGGGCAGGAAGTCAAACTTTCAAATATGCCCCCCGACTTTCCTCTCTCTTTTGATCACTCTTCCACCACCAAAGCCCTAACCTAAGCCCTTGAAGTTACTCCTGGTGACAACAGGAGCTCGTCGGGCTTCTCGTGGGATCAAGGCGGCGTTGAATTGAGTCCGATCCCCTCGCCGGAGTTCTCGCCGGAGACCTCTTCGTGCGTACCTTGGTGAGGCCCTTTTCCCCTTTTTCTCTACTGTTAACTAGTGTCCAAGTAGTTAAGACTCTTCTTTGCATCTGCCTCGTTACGATCCATCGTCTAACCATCATCAGACCACTTCGATTTCGTCTCGACCGGCATCGAGACTCACCGGCTGACATCACCTTCCCACGTCGTTGTACACCCTTGTGAAATCCTCCACGAAGTCGGGGCATTTTGCCCCCGATCTCTTCACAATCTTCCTTGCAGGTTTTAAGCCCAACCGCGCATCTGGGGGGATTTTGTGCCTCGTCGGAGGAAGCCTGGAACCACCAAGCTCCGCCTTCGCAGCGGGAGGGCCCTGGCCTTCGCCTGAGCATTTTAAAGCCTCCAGACGTCAGAGGAACCATCCAGGAGGCCGCGGAGACCATCGGAGGAGCTATTGTTCGCCCGGAGACGCCCGCATCAGCAATCCAAACCTCGTCGGCTGCCTGTTCTTCACGCGTTCATCCTAACATCTCCTATACCGTCCGATCGCGCCCTATTATTAGTGGAGCACAACCACCGTTAGATCTTGGCCACGCCACACCGTCGGATCATCAGCCGAGATCTAATCACGTCCATCCGTTCGTGAAGCGTCATCAGCTCCTGTGGAGACGCCACGTGTTTAAGTGGGCGATCATCCACCGTTCGCTCGCACCAAGGTCGGGGAATTTTGCAACTTATACCCGACCGCTTTTTGTATTTACCACATAATATTTAAACATTCATCAGTTGTTTTAAAGTTTTGGACAACTTGCGTAATGCTTCCCCCATTTTTGTAAAATAAGATATAGGTCCCCGCCAGGTCACGTGCGCTACGCACGTGCCCCTGGCGATTTTGCAAGGGGACCCAGGGGTTGTTTGTGTGTTCACTTTTAGTACCTAAGCTTTCAGATGCAGTAGAAAAGTTTTGGCCTTTTTGCACGTCAGCCCTCGAACTTTGTGATATTCCATCCGTGCCCCTACCAGGCGCGCGTGTAACGCACGTGTGTTTGGGAGATTTTGCAAGGGCACCCTTGCAACTTTTGATATTTAGATTTAGTACAGAAGTTTTATATTTCAGTTATAATTTTTGTTGAAAAATTGCATGCTTGCCCTGGATACTTTGCCTATTACAAATATACCCCTGCCAGGCTGTGTATTTTTGTATGCTTGTCTGATTTATTTCATGCATCATTAAAATCCTAAGAAAATCCCCAAAAATCAACTTAGACTCCTGCTGCATTGTAGTTTCACGACCTCATTTTTATTTTGCATTTCATTGTATTTTAATATTTATTAAAAATCAAAAACATGCATTTTAGCTACTGTCTATCTTAGAAAATACCAAAAAAAATATTAAAAACTTAAAAAAATCCAAAAAAATTACCTGTAGTGTATTTTAGTGTCTTTTAGTATCATTCCAAAAATCACTAAAAAATTCAAAACCAAAAGCTTAAAAATTAGAAAATACCTAAAAACATCCAAAAAATCTAAAAATTCTAGAAAACTCAAAAATTTGTAAACTCAGGTCATGTAGGTTCCCCATTTTATTCTCTGTATTCTAAAATTAATTTAAGAAAATTATGATATTATTTGATCTTTTTCCTTCCCATTTTAATTTCAGCCAGATCATTAATTCACTGTTTTCTTTATTTTGACTTTTAAAAATATCAAAAATATTCTGATAAAACACCCAAAAATCACAAAAATAGTAATAAATATAAAAAGACCAAAAAATATTTCATTTCTTAATTTTTGACTATTTTTACTTATTTTTATCAATACCCTAGCACCTCTTTTATTATTTTGTTTATATATTCCAATATTGAAAAAAGAAAATATAAAAATATAAAATATAAAAAGAAAATATAAAATCAGAAAATTAAAAATCAAAATACAAAATTGAAATAATAATAATAATAATAAATAAAGAATATAAAATTAAAAACCCACAAAAATTTAGATTGGCTAAGTAGTCCATTAGACCTAGGCTTTGACTTTTTGTCTACACTCTACACCTTTGTTTCCTGTGTTCGACCCTTACTTGCTTGCCATTGTACATTTTGAGTAGGGAATAATAAATTTTGATCCTAGCTCTTGATTGATTAATTAGTAGTGTGGGTTAATTGTTGATAAACGGGAAGGCTTGAGTAGTCGCCTCAACGACAGTGAGTCTGATTTGTCAGACCACTATTTAGCGGCTCTCGCTATCTCGTTTTTCAGATGACTGCTGCTGTACTGGGGGCTGGAGCGGCTGGTGCTGCTCTCGCTGATGGCCGTACTGGCCACCCTGAACCGGAGGCTGCTGTTGGGAACTGGCACCTCCGGCTGACCAACGGAATCCGGGATGGTCTCGTCGGATACCGGGCTGGGGTCGGTCGTACCAAATCCCGTTGACATCCATCAACGGCTCCGGCTCGTAGGAGGGTGGCGGGAGTACTACCAGGGGCTGATCCGGCTGGTAGACTACCATCTGAGTGTCCTGGGATGGTGGTGACTGGTAGTAAGGCTGTAGGTGCTGGTACGGCTCCGCCTGTACAAGGTGAACCTGTCTATGCTGATTGGAGCGCTGGGACGAGCTGTCGCTGCTGCTCGGATCTCCTCGTGTCTGAAGACGGGGCTGAGAAGCCATCTGTGCCTCCTGAAGACACATGACATGAGTCTTCAGATTACTCAGCATCTGTGCCATCTGATCCATCTGAGATATGCTCTGGCACCGCTTCTTCTCTATCAGCTCCATCCGGTCCAGCTTCACGCTGATAATGCCCATGTCGGCGGTTGTGGACTTGGCCAGTGCGGCTGTCGCTGACGAAGTGGAAGGACCGACGTCGACCTGTGTTATCCTCTAAAACTGCACGGACTGTGGCTGGGGGCATCCTTAAGTGTAGAGTCGGGTTTGGGACATCACTGTATAGTTCTCGGTCATTTCCTCGTAGATGGTCCAGACCTGATCCTCATCCTTGGTGAAGTAGGAACTGCCACAAGAAGCGTTCACCAGGCCCTGCAACTCTGGTGTCAACCCGCAGAAGAAGCTCTGAACTAGGTTCGGCTTCGTGATGTCGTGGTGCGGGCATCTATCGGTCAACTCTCTGAACCTCTCCCTTGCCTCATGGAATTGCTCGTTAGGGAGCATGGAGAAGTTGTTGATCAGGGCCCTCGTTGCGTTGGTCCGCCCGAGTGGATAGTACTTGTGCAAGTACTCGGTGCGGAGCTGCTCCCAGGTGTAGAAAAACTTCCCGAAATGCTTCAGCCAGAAAGGCTGCTCTATCTGCCAGTGAAAAGGGAAGGTAATCATCCGGATGGTGTCCTCGTCCACCTGTCGGTCGTGGACGGTGCTGTAGATCATCAGAAACTCCTGGAGATGGAGATGGGGCACCTCAGTGCTGAGCCCGTGGAAGCGGGTAAGAAGCTAGAGTGTGTTCGGGGGGAACTTGAAGTCCCCCACGATCGCCGGAAGTACCACCCAGCTGTGTGTCTGAGTCGATCTGGGGTTGTGCAACTCTCGCATCGGTCTCGACTGCTCTGCTGCTGTTGCGGCTACTGGCTGCTCGGGATCCCTGTGTCCCTCGGCTCGCGGCTGGTCTGTTACGGCTCTCTGTCTCTCCATCTCTCTCCTCATGTCCACCATGAAAGCCCCCTGATCCCCTATCTGTCTCTGCATCGTCTCGAGGGAGGCTAACATGGTGGTGTTGATCGCACCCTGGTCAAGAACATATGTGGTCGTCTCTGGCCTTGGACCATCGGTGCGCTCCTCGCTGCTGGCCATGGTCTCTGTAAAGGCAAAAGACCCAAACTCAAGTGCTGAAATATCATCTGTCTGTTGACTCGCATCTGGCACTGGCATCTCAAGACAAGAAGAAGGGTGGTCAAGGGGGAACAGGGCGGAATCGAACTCGGGTTCGGAGAGCGGATCTGGGCTCTCACGAACCAACCTAGATGAGTGGGCTGGAGTGCTGAAAAGCGGTGCAACCAGAGGCTACCTAAGGGACCTCCTACTCATCATCTCGATCTAGTGAGTCTGGCGGATGAGATCTGGAAACAAACAAGATGAGCAATACAAACCTCGAATTCACCTACTCCACGCTGAGCTGAAGACCGTAAGAGCTCGATCAATTATCTTGTCGATTTTATTTAGGTGATCATGTCGGAATATCAGAGTGGTTACGTGACCTGGTAGAAATCTAATCCGCCAACCAGACTATCCCGTATAAAAGGCCGGTAGTATGATCGGGGCTCGGATGTGGCTCTAGCCGAGTGTGCGGGTCACTCTCTCGCGCAATCAAACCAGACAATGAGGGGGTTGCTCTCCCCAAGATAGATTTTTAGGTGAGGTGTCTTTTAGGGTCAAGTTTGTTTAGTAGTCCCAATTTTATAGTTTTTCTTTTTTAGATATTTTTCAGATAGAAACAATGCCTAATGAATTTTTTGGTTCTCCTAATTACTTTATGTCCAAAAACCGGGGGGAGAAGACGAAAAAGCTGATGCACGGGAATCAATGATGCATGTAGAGTTAGAAATGCATACCTGACTCCAACAGTCTACATGCAGGATGATCCATGCATAAATAAAAGACTGAATATAAATTACCTTTATGATGCATGCGGAAAACCAGCCCTAGCAGAGCAATTTCTACATGAGAGAACAGTAGCCGGGTACTCGAGCCTAGGTCTGGAGTCCTATCTTGGGAGCCACTCGGTGTCTGCCACAACAGATCCTGCACGCTCTGCATGTGACTCCTCAAGGTACGTGGACCAGAGGTCAAAGAAGCCGACTATTTCTTTGTGATTTAAATAATTAGATCTAATTATTTGAGCTATAGGTACATGCAGATAATTAGGTGTTTGGATGCAAATTAATTACGTCACAGTCAAAGAAAATCCTAAGCTAAGGCTAAAAACTACGTAAATCAAAAAGCAGTAAATAAACAGTCAAAAGCCGTGAAAAACTGCGAAAAACTCGGTGAGATCCCCCGAGCACATCGGTGCTCGGCGAAACAGACCCCGAAGTGTCAACCAAGTGTCCAAGTGTGTGTACATGTCCCTATATTATTACAATAAAATAAGTTCGCTGGAAATAAACTATGCTAACTCTACGGCTAATCTACTGTAATTCTGCGGCTATTCCGCGGCTCTCGAACTTTGGTTCTTCCTCCTCGCACTCTCCTGCGGCTTCATAAAGAAGGATGCCTCCTCCAACTCCCACGATTGCTTCGGCTTCCGAAAAAGCTGCCTCGGTCCTCGGGCCCTCGTAAGAAAGAGAAACCAAAGTGTGACAGTTCAGAAAAATGTGTAAATAAAGCAGAGAAAATATTTCTACAAAAATATCTACAAAAAGTTGCGAAAAAGAAAAGCTGCGGAAAAGTCAAAATAGACTACTAAGCTGTGCTCCCCGACAACGGCACCATTCTGATGAGTCGAAAAAACCACCTCCAAAATTCAGGTAAGGTAAAATAACACTCGGGTCGTTGCGACCCGGATCTCAGAGAATCAGACTCAACAAGAAAAATAAGGAACCATCAAATAAAGATCAATCAAGCAAAATCGAGAGCGGTCCTTGTTACTTTTATTAACTTGGTATAGCGATCAGGGTCGAACTCAGGGAGCACATGATGGACTTACGGCCTATGAAGTAGTCAAAAATCGAGAATAAAAGGGGAAAATATTTTTGGTGGATTTTTATGATTTTTTAATGTTTTTGTATTTTTGATTTTTTTAAGAAAATAAGAAAGCAAGCAAGCTCAACAAATTATTCAAGCACAGAAAAATGATCCAAAAACTCAAATAAAATTATTTTTATGTTTTTAGGTTTTTAAGTGTTTTTGATGAATTTTTCAGAATTTTTCAATTTTTATTTGATTTTATAAAAATCAAGAAAGAGGAAAAATAAAGGCTACTTTGCAGCCAGACTTGAACGATCAATTAAAAATAGAAATTGATTTATAAAAGTCTGAAGGCAATTTTTATAAAAAGTATATGTAAAAACTAAACTACAGAAAAAAGTTAGCATTTTTTTTTATTTTTATAGAATTTTTTAGATTTTTTATAAAATTTTTAGGGTTTTGCAATTTTTAGGATTTTTATAAATCCAAAAAACACAAAAATTTGATAGAAGCTAAAACACACTAAAACTAACTAACCCTAATTTTTTTAAATTTTTGAAGAAGTTTTTTTATTTTTCTTTGATTTTTCAATTCAAACAGTAATGAAAATGCGTATTTTTGAAGTTTTAAAATATCAAAAAGCCTAAAAAATGTACCAAAAATTTAGGGAAATTTTTACACAATGGCAGGAGCCACATGTCCAAATCTCACCTAATTTGGACTTAATTTGCTATTTTTATTCAATCAAAATAAGGCAGACAATACACATGGACCTAAATGCAAGGAAAACATAGTTCAAGGACCAAACAATAACAAAATCAGAAAATCCAGGGGCCCTTGTGCAAAAAGTCCACAAAATCACACGCACTGCACGTGAATCAGGCGCGGAGGGGTATAATTGTAAATCTTATTTATAAAAGATCCATCAGTAACACATAGGAAATACATGACGAAAAGTGCAAATATTCCAAAACCTCACGTGTCGAAGCACATGACTCACACACACAGGGACTGAATTGCAAATAACAGAAACATCGAGGTCCACAATGTAAAATATCCAAAATAAAAACAACTGTACTAAATATTTACCGGACTAAACTATAAAAGCAATAAACAGAGGGGCCTAAGTGATATTACCCCTTATTAAAAGCGGACGGCCGAAGGGTTGCCACGTGGAGGATCCGACGGTGGGAGGGTGTGGCTACCCTTCGCTAAATCAACGACGAGGAAGACGCCACGTGTAGATCGAACATTGGATGCTCCTCGTGAATGGATGACCTTAATTAGATCTGAAGCGTGGGAGTCGATCGAACGGCAACTGGAGGTTCTCCACGAACAACTCGTCGGCGAACTTCGCTGGCTCAATGCGCGCGGTGGAGACCTCCTCTTGGGCTGCTGAGGTGTGGAATAGATCGCCTAGGCTGGTCCGCAACTGATAGGGTCCTCCGATGGGGTCGGGGAGCTCCGAGGAGCTCCGACGACGAGGGAGGAGCTGAGCCTCTGTGCTCGAGTGTTCAAGCCCTCAGATGGGTCCCTTAGGCCAGCAAAATAGCACAGAAAGGCTCATGGGTCGAGGGCAAATTGCCTCGACCTGGTTAGGGGTGAAATGGGTGATCGGATGAGTCGCAGCGTAGTCCTCCGGCGAGCGGCGGCGGAGGAGGACCGGGCTTCCTGCTCTGAGATGAGTCAGGATGATCAGATGGGTGCAGAATGTGGCGAGGAGTCTGACGGAGGTGGTAGTCGGGTCGGATGGGCAAATGGGTGATCGGAGTGATGAGAATCGGTCGGCAAAGGCCGGCAGTGCAATTTGGGCGTAATCGGAAATTAGCCTAAACTAGAGGGTATCGAGGTTACCTAGTGAAGGAGATCGACTGGGGATGAGCTAAGGAAGCTCTGGGGGTCTTTGCCTCAAGGAATTGTCGGGGTCCGAGGCTTGGCGCACCTCGCGGCAGCGTACGACGATGGATTCGCCGGATATGTGGCTGGACGCACCTCCTCCTCACTACGACACGACCCTCGGCTAGCTGTCACTCTAGGGAAGGCAGTGGAGGTCCTGGTATGGGAAGGCGTAGCCAAATATGATCTGAATTGTGCGGCGGAGGTGACGTCTTATACAGCTAGGGGTCCGGGTAGATGAGGCTCGGGCGAGTGATTCGGAGAACGTATCCCTAGGCAAACCTCCGGGCGAGGGTTAGGGATGATCCAAGAATAATCGGAGCCCGGGGTTTCGATTGATGGTGATTGGATCATTGTGCGAAAAATGGGAGAAAATGGGTTGGGGCGCAAGATCCGCGCTGGGTGGTCCTGGGGGGAGAGTTGACCGGGGGTCAACAATCCGTCGTGGACCAATCAGAAATCACCATTTATTAGGTATTTGGAAATTCAATTAAAATTAGTAAATGATTTTATTTCGAAAAAGTCAAAACATGAAAAATGTTTATTATTTTTCAAATTATTTTTTAATGATTTTTATTTTTTTTGAAAAATATATAACGTATTTACAAAATATTATTATTATATATAGGTATATACATATATGTATTTTTTATTTTTATTTTTTATTGTTTATTTTTGTACATTTATTCCAATTTTATATTTTATTTATTTAAAACGTAAAATTTGGAATAATAAGGTATTTTTATTTTGTTTTTATGATGTATTTACATGGGCTAAATAAATAGGTTTATACACATATGTACATGGTATATACACAAGGTGGAAAATGATTTTTATTATTTTTCTTTTTATTTTATTTTATTTTCCTTATTTTTATTTTATTTATTTACGCCATGAAGTATAGAATATAGAGATCTTTTTATGGGATTTTTATTAATTATTTACATGGAGAGAATAAATAGGTATGTTATTGTATATACATGGTCTATGTACACTAATGAGAGAGATTTTATTTATTTTTATCTTTATTTTGTTTTTCTCATTTTTATTTTATTTTTATTTTTATAAATATGTATAAAATATAAGAAACACTTTTTAAATTTTTATTTTGAGGAAAATAAATTTATTTAAATATATAGGGGTATGTACATGTATGAATGACCTTATCTCTCTCTACTTGGGTTCTTTTGCGGTCAGGCCCATTTTGAGCCCTCCCTTGGGATTAGGTCACTCAATATTTATTCTATATATTTCCCTCTTTTTCTTGTGTTTCTTTATTCCTTTATTTTGGCACAAAACATGTTAATAAGGCATATTTAAATGATGCATGTGTTTTGGCAATTTATGATATTTACACACATTTACATGGTATTTTGCTCAATTTTCTAGCTAAAATAAAGGAATAAAGAGTGATGAATTGGGATTCATCACCACTCCACGAGGAATCACGTCCGCGTGAATCAACAAGGATCGATATTCAAAAGTGCAGAAGGAATCAAACCAAGTTGATGCTTGTATTGACTTGGAAAAAAGGGTGAAGATGTGGTCAAAACCTCGGTTGTTAGAGATAGTTGGATGTAAGAGGAGTTGACTACGGTCAACTCGTGATGCACTCTGGTTGCTCCATGTTGACCAACCAGAAAAAATTCGCCTAGAAATTATTTAGGAAATTGATGAAAATTATGAAATGAATTTATTAATTTTAAGTTATAAAATAAAAAAATTGTTTATTATTTTTATAGTATTTTATTTTGATTTTATTCATTTTTCGAGATGTTTATTATAAGTTATTTTTAGGGTTCTATTTATAGGTATATTTACCTATATTTTGAATCTTTTATTTTTATTTTATTTTTTGATTTTATTATTTTATTCTCTTATTTTATATATTTATAACTTATTTTTATATACATAAATTTATTTTTATTATATTTTTCGTATATAATATTTACACCTAAATAAATAGGTATAGTTATTATATCGGTATATGTACTATATATTCATCCTTGTAGTTTTGTATTTTATTTTTATTTTAGCATTCTATTTGTGTTTTTATTTTGGTTTTAATACACATATATATTATCAATAATATTTACAACATTATAAAAATATACAACTATAAAATAATAAAGAATAAATAAAATGAATATTCTTTTCGAGTATATTATATAATAGGGGTCCAAAACCAAATTTTTACACCATAACTCCAAAAAAATGGAACCACCATCATTAAATAGCTGACTAAAATTTATATACAAAAGCTGATTTTAATACATTTTGAGTTTTTATTTGAGAGATATAAGTATGGGAAGTTGGGATTTTGGAATCTTATTTAGAGTATAAATAGTACACTAAGTAATATTTTTGCATGAAATCAATTTTGTATTCTTCCTTATATTATTATATACAATTTTCATGTACAAAGTTTCTTTATCTGTGGTATAACAAGTAGAAAATAAAAATAGATCCCAAAAATAATTTAATGATGAATAAATAAATTTTATTTATTGGTGATTTGTGGCCCTTATCTCGACTACTTTATTCCTTGCTGACCTAGTTATGAATACCCATTCATCACTCTTTATTCTTTTATTTTAGCTAAAAATCTTAGCAAAACATCATGTAGATAGCTGTAAATACAATAAATTATCATTGGGCATGCTTTTGTTAATGTTTAATAATTATCATGTATTTGTGAAAAAAAATAAAAGAATAAAGAATAAAAAGAAAAATGAAGGAAATATTTATAATAAATATTGAGTCACCTGAAACCAAGAGAGGGCCCAACATGGTCCTGATCGCCAAATAAAATGAGTAGAGAGAGATAGGGATACTCAACCTTGTACATATGCCCTCTATGTATGTATTTTATTTTATTTTCACAAAAATAAAAATAAAAATGTATTTTTCTTACCTTGTATATATTTCTAAAAATAAAAAAATGAGAAAAATAAAATTAAAATAAAAACAAAATAATTTTTCTCTCTCCACCTCGTACATACCATGTATATATGTACAAAATAAAATTAAAATAAAAACAAAATATCTATTCCTACTTATTTGAAACTTGTAAATAAACAAAAATGAGAAAAACAAACTTTTGGTGGTTCTGCTCCATTGCAAGCAACTACATTGTCCCCTTCCTAGCAGAAGATCAAAGAAAAAGGCAAGAGTTTTTGTTCTTCACCTCACATTATGATTGTGCCAGCCTACTCTGAACGGGAAAATCCCTCTGAGATGCCACTATGGTTATGCCAGCAATCACACGAGGGAATCTCTACTTGTAACTTGAATACAGAAGTTTGATCAGACCACTCTTTACAGAATGTTACTTCTGAACAGATTGCTGAAGGTGGAATCTCCTACTCTAAGAAAGAAGACAATGAAGTAGAAGACTCTTTACTTGAGCCGGAGGAGGATGATACCTATAGTGACAGCTATATTATGAGCATTCATCATAAATGGGAACCTCCTCAGAGAAGATCTCCAAAACTAAGGAAGGCTAATGAGAAAGCGTTACGAAAATTCAAAGGTACCTTGAGTGATGCTTGAAGGCCATGTTGGCCAATTTTATTTTAGTTAGAAGTATTTCTAGAAGCTACATGCGTCAGTTGCTTTTTCTTGTACTTTCTTTCTGTTTTCAATAAAAGGGGATACCTGGACCCAGAAATTACCGGGCTTATTATTTAAAAAAATAATCAATAAAAATAAAATAAAAATTATTTTATACTCTAAATTTTATGTTGTAAATAAATAAAATATAAAATTAGAGTATTTGTAAAAAATAAGGAAATAAAAATAAAAATATAAAATACCTAGGTATTTTATACCTATATATAATATAATATAATGTATATAGCTTAATTTATTTTTTTCAAAAAAATAAATAAAAATCACTAAAAAATAATTTGGAAAATAAAGAACATTTTTTAGGTTGAACATATTTTTAAATAAAATCATTTTTGAGTTTTAAATTATTTTACAAATAATTCGGACCTCTGATTTTTCTGATTGGTCCACGGGGGACTGTCGACCTCGATCAACTGCCCCCCCGGACCACTCTTCTCACGGATCTGGTTTTTAGCCCGGCTTTGCCTAATTCTCCTGAGATGATCCAACCTCATTTGCATCACTCCGAGGCTCCGAATACCGAGAAGAGATCCGCGATTCCCTCATGGTCATCCTTAGGGATCCGCTCCTTGGATTACGCGCCCGAGCCCCCATCTTCTCAGATATTGTCGCGTATTTAGCCACTTGGAGCTGCCATTTCTTTCTTATCTTTGGCCCTTGCCCTCGTACCCAGTGAGCTCCCTCTCCTTCCTTGAGTGATAGCGGGTGCAGGAGAGCGTTGTAGTGAGGAGGTGAGGTGTCTAGCCTTAGGTCCGCGCGAGCCTTGTCGCCGTGCTCCGCCGCAAGCTGAGCCCGAGCCTCTGGAGACGTCGTTCTATTGAGGCGAAGAACCCATGAGGAAGCTAACCTCCAGCACAGACGAACCATCAGGTAGCTTATATAACCTTTAGTTCGCTTTAATTTCAATCTTTTCGATTCCGGTCAACCGAGCTTCATCGAACCATCCTACGTCATCAGATCATCTATCCATCATTCTGACGGTACGTCCAACTCCACGAGACCGCTCTCCATCTTCTACGCCCCTCCGTTCCCCCTAGTTCACCTAGGAATAGGGTCTTAGGCCCTCCTCCGTCGTCGCTTCGCCAGAGGGCCCCGCTCCACCTCGCCCCTTAACCCATTTCACCCGTTAACGGGTCGAGGCACATTGCCCTCGACCCATTAGTCTTTCTGTGTAGGATTGGAAGCCAACAAACCTCATATGAAGGTTTAACTGTCGAAGAACAGTAGCTCCAGGATACTGTTATCGCCGGGGCATTCCAGGCATCCCTAACCTCATCGGAGCAGATCAGTAGCTGCGGACCGTCATCAGCTTCATTTTCCCCATCCAAGAAGCTCCGGAGGACCTCCAGTCGTGCGTATCGACTGACTGAAACTCGTCGGAGGCAAGTTCTTTGGCATTCTTCCAGGGAGCTTCTCCACCGTCAGATCAAGGCATCCCCCCAGTTCTAATCTTCGATGTTCATCCACGGGGAGCTCTCATTCGTCAGATCCATCTGAGGATCAACTGCCAACCGTCCATCATCGAACTGGTATCACCCGTGCTCAGCCGTCCGATCATCAGTGGATGCCCTCGGCTGTTGGATAACGAATAATAAAGGGTAATTTACACTTAGGCCCTTCGCACTGTTTACATTTCAGTTTAGTCCTGTAAATATTTTTAGCCATTGCTTTTGTTTTGGATAATTTGCATTCAGGACCTCATACTGATCTTATTTGCAAAATAGCCCCTCTGTGTGTGTTACACGTGGTCTGTCACGTGATGTTTGGTATATTTGCATATTCTCTTCTGAACTTCATAATTGTTGCTGTTTGAACATTTATAAATAGGAATGACATTTGTACCCCTGTGTGACTGATTCACGTGTCGACCTCGTGCTACTTTGGGCTTTTTGCATTTTCAGCCCTATGCTCTTTACACGTGTTATCATTTGGCTCTTGAACTATACTTTCCTTGCAACCAGGTCTCTGTGTGCTTTATGTCTTTGATTGGTTGAATAAAATAGCAAATCTCACCCAAATTTTATGAAATTTGGAAACATGGCTCCTACTATTGTGTAAAATATTTTGTGAAATTTTGGGCCATTTTTGTTTTCATTTGATATTTTTAAAAAAATCAAAACCCAAGAATTTGCTTCTATTCAGTTTTAAAAATCAACTAAAAATATTAAAACCCTTTAAAAAATCCAAAAAAATATTGTGTGTTCGTTTTTGTGTGCTTTTACTTCTGTCCAAGTTTCGTTGCTTTTGGATTTATAAAAACCCTAAAAATTGAAAACACTAAAAAACTTAGAAAAATCATTAAAATATCTTTAAAAAATAAAAAATGCAAATACAGTTTTTGTAGTTAGAGTTTTATCTTTAGTTTACAATAGAATTGTTGCTTGAATTTTATAGGCTATTTAGATATTTTTAAATAGCCTTTAGATTCTGGCTGCATTGTAGCTTGCATTTTTGGACTTGTTTCATTTTTATAAAATCAACTAAAATTAAAAAATATCAAACAAAAATAACAAAAATATCTGAATATTTTTAAAATTCAAAAATATTTTTATTTGAATTTTCTGAGTGTTTTTAAGGCATTTAATAATTGTTTGATTGAGATTTTGGTAGTGTTTTTAGCCTTTTCATTATATTAAAAACTCAAAAAAATTTAAAAACTTAAAATCCACCAAAAATCCTTGTTTTTGATTTCCGACTACATCGTAGGTTTTTCCAAATCATGCTCCTTGTGTTCGACCCTGGTACTATACCAGGTAAAATAAATAGCGAGATCTGTTGTTTTGACCTGATTTGTTGATTTTCATATTTAGTGGTCTTGATTTTTATTGATTGACTTGGCCTCGCAGTTCGGGTCACAACAACTTTATTTACACCTTAACCTGAGTAGCTGAGGCCTGTCATCAAGATGGTACCGTTGTCGGGGAGCAAGGCTTAGTAGTCGGTTTTCTTTTTCGGCTTTTGTTTTTGCTTACATTTTCTATCATTTATTTTCATTCCATTTTTATAATATTTTATAATAATTGTGGTTTGACACATTCTTGTTTCTAATTTTCTTACGAGGGCCCGACGATCGAGGGCAGCTTTCCTCAAAGAGCCAAAGCACCTGCGGGATTCAGAGGCGACTTCGTTTCTGCATCGAGCCGCAGGAGGACGCAGGAGGATCGGAGCAGGAGTGTGGGGGAGCGTAGTTAGCCGTAGATTAGTTTTATTTCCTACATATTAGTGTTGTAATAATACAGGGACAGAGACACTTTTTGGACTTGGTGTTATCTCGGGGTCTATTTCGCCGAGCACCGGTGTGCTCGGGGGACTTCACCACAGATTTTCACCGATTTTGTTTTCACTATTTTTAATTACTGCTTATCTGATTTTCAAGGATTTAGCCTTAGACTTAGGATTTTCTCAGATTGTGATATAATTAATTAAGGCCAAACCCTAATTATCTGCCTGTGCCTATAGTTCGATAATTGGACTTAATTAATTAAATCACCAAGAAAAAGTCAGATTAATTAGTCTCGAGTCCACGTGCCGTGAGGAACCACATACAACGCGTGCAGGATCCGTTATGGCGGACACCGAGTGGTTCCCAAGATCGGACTCAAGACTTAGCTTGATTACCTGATTACCGTGCTTATCGTGTAGAAACTGCTTCTCTAAGGCCGTTTTCCTCGTGCATCATATAGGTAGTTTGATTTCAGTCTTTATTTTTATGTGCGGATCACTCGGCATGTAGAGAGCTGGAGTCAGGTACGCATTTCTTACTCTGCATGCGTCATCGTGTTTGATCGCGCATCGGCTTTTTCACCTTCTCCCCCAGTTTTTGGACTTAAAATAATAAGGAGAACTGAAAAATTCTTTAGGCGTTGTTTGATCTAAAAAATACCTAAAAACAAAAACTATAAAATTGGGACTACTAAACACACTTGACCCTAAAAGACACTTCACCTAAAAATTTATCTTGGGAGAGTAATTCCCTCATTGTATGGTTTAGATGAGCGAGAGAGTGACCTGCACACTAGGCTAGAGCCATATCTGATTTCTTGACAGACTACCGGCCTTTTATACGGGACAGTCTGTTCGGAGTATTGGATTCATATCATCTCGCTTAATCGCTCTGAAAGATTGTCTGATCACCAAATAAAAATTGACAAGATAATTGACCGAGCCTTTACGATTTTCAGTTCAGCGTTGAGTAGGTGAATCGGGGGTTTGCTTTCTCATCTTGTGTGTTTTTGATGAATCCCCAATCATCAGTCTTTATTCTTTTATTTAAGCTAGATATCTTGGCAAAATACCATGTATATGATTGTAAATACAATAAGTTACCAAAATGCATGCTTTGTGTAAATATGAATAATTAGCATGTAAAAATAAAAGAATAAAGAAATAAATAAAAATAGGGAAATATTTAGAATAAATATTGAGTGACCTGAACCCAAGAGAGGGCCCAATATGGACCTGATCGCTAAATAAAATTAGCAGAGACAGATAGGGCCACTCAACCTTGTGTAAACCCTCCTCTTATATATATATATATATATATATTATTTTCATAAAAATAAAAATGTGTTTTTTTATCATTTTGTGAATATTTCTAAAAAATAGAATAAAAATCAGAAAAATAAATCAAAATAAAAATCAAAATAATTTCTCTCTCCACTGTGTACATACCTTGTATATAGGAATCATGCATCTATTTATTTCACAATTGTAAATAAACAATAAAAATAAAATAGAAATTATTTTATACTATATATTTTATGTTGTATAAAATTAGAGTATTTGTACAAAAATGAGAAATTAAAAATAAAAATATAAAATACATAGGTATTTTATAGTTGTATATAATATTATACTATGTATATAACAAAATTTATTTTTAAAAAAATAAATACAAATCACTAAAAAATAGTTTGAAAATAAATAAACATTTTCTATTTTGTAAATATTTTTAAATAAAGTTGTTTGCTATTTTATTTTTAATTTCTAAATAATTTTAAAATGGAATAATCTGATTGGTCCATGGGGGATTGTTGACCCCCGGTCAACTCCCCCTAGACCACTCCTCCCGCGGATCCTGGTGCCAACCCGATATTCGTCAAATTCTCCCGCACTGATTCGTTCTCCATTTGCATCGATTTGAGGCTCTGAATGACGAGGGATGATCCGCGATTCACGCCTGCCAACCCCTTAGGGATCCATCCCTCGATCCACGCGCCTAAGCTTCTATCTTCTCGGACCTCAGCAAGGTATAAAGTCACCTGGAGTCGCCATTTTCACGCATCTTTGGCCGTCCCCCTCATCGCCGATGACCTCCTCCTCTTCATCCGAGTGATAGCAGGTGCTAGAGCGAGTTGAAGTGAGGTTTTGAGTGTCGGGAACCTCAGATCCGGCGAGTTGTCTCGCCGTGCTCTGCCACTGGCGAGCCTGAGCCTCTGAAAGCATCACACCATTGAGGCAAAGACCCCCGGAGGTCCAGAACCTCCTACCCAGACGACTGCATCCACCAGGTAGTTCAGATACCTTCTAGTTTTCCTTAGATTTCGATTTTTTGATTCACGACCAGCAAGCCTTCATCGGCTATCTCGCTTTCTCCGACCACCCATTCGCCCAACCGTCTATCCCGTCACCTTCACTTTACCTCGCTCCATGCTCTTCACCCCTTCGTTCCCCCTGGTTCGTCCCAGAATAGGGATATCACTCTACTCTACCGTCACCTCGCCGGAGAGCCCGCTCCACCTCGCCCAACCACCCATTTCACCCTCTAACGGGTCGAGGCAATTTACCCTCGACCTAGTGATCTTCATGTGCAGGTTTGACCGTGAGTGGACCTCATCTGCAGGTCCAACAACTGAAGCACAGAGCTCCAGGTTCCTTCACATCGCCGGGCCGTCTCAAGTGTCCTTGGCCTCATCGGAGACCATCAGTAGCTGCGGACGGCCCCGAGCTTCATTTCCCCTCTCAGAGCAGCATCAGAGGAGCACCCAGGCACGTGTATTGGCCAATCGAAGTTAGCCGGTGAGCTGCTCATCCAGGTCCCTGATGAATACCCATTCATCACTCTTTATTCTTATATTTTAGCTACAAAAACCTTTGCAAATGCATGTAGATACTTGTAAATACAAATAATTACCAAGAAGCATGCATTGTGTAAAAACTAATAATTCACACATTTTTGTGCAAAAATGAAAGAATAAAGATTAAAAAGAAAAAGAGGGAAATATTTAGAATAAATATTGAGCGACCTAATCCCAAGGGAGGGCTCAGCATGGGCCTGACCGCATAAAAGCCAAAGTAGAGAGAGATAGGGGCTCATGTTTGTAAATATACCTGTAAATACAATAAATATATTTTCCTCCAAAAATAGATAAAAATGGATTGTACATATTTGTAAATATTTATAAATATAAAATCAAAACAAAAATTGAAAAATTAAAAAGAAGATAAAAATCGCCTACCTTGTACATATTCATCATGTACATAGTCCACTTATCTATATTTATTTCACCTTATAAATAAATAAATTAATTTCCATAAAATTTTTATATATTCTATCTTTTATATTGTAAATAAATAAAATAAAACCATTAAAACAAAAACAAAATAAAAAGAATAAAATTAAAAACCAAAAAGAACCTTGTAAATATACCATGTATATACATGTACATATCTATTTATTTAACCATTGTATATAAATAATAAAAATAAAATAAAAATACCCTTTATTCCTAATTTCATGCTATAAATAAATAAAATATAAAATGGGAATAAAAATGTATAAAAATAACCAATTCAAAATCAAAAATAAAAATTCTATATTGTATATATACCTATATATAGCACCCTAGTGTAAATAACTTATTTTTATTTTGAAAAATTAATTAAAAATCACAAAAAATAGAAAAAAATAAAATAAATATTTTTCATCTTTTAAGTTTTTCTTAATTCGATCATTTACTATTTTAAAATAAATAACCAAATAATTATGAGCTGGCGGACTCTGATTGGTCCACGAGGGATGTTGACCCCCCGGTCAACTCCCCCCGACCACTGAGTCTCGGATCTGAGTGACCGACCCGATTTTAACCTTTTCTTCCCACTCGATCCGACAACCTAATACCCTAACCCCGGGCCCCGATTGATCCTTGTTTATCCCAGATCCACGCCCGGGGTGGGTCTGAGGGATCCGAGTTGAGTGCGCCTCGCCCGATCCATTCCTTCTCGGACCCCTGGACATATAAAGCATCGTCTCCGGCAGCTCCGTTCTTCATCTTTGGACCTCCCACTCACAGCCAAGGAACTTCTCCGGTGAGCTTGAGTGACAGCGGTGTTCGTCGAAGTGGAAGCGAGGCTCGAGCCCTTCGGGAGACCTCTGATCCGGTGGCATCACCGTCGTGCCCCGCCGCGAGCACGCCTAGCCTCGGGGAACCGACGCCCCCTTGCAGGCAATGACCCAGGAGCTCTAGCAGCTCCAGCCCAGTCGATCTCCTTCACCGGGTAGTTGCTATAGCCCGTAGATTAGCTTAGACTCGAATTTTAATTTCCGGCAGTCCTAGCTCCGCCGCCTTCACCAGCTCACTCCGTCCATCCATCAGCCCATCCGACACCGCCACCACTTTCACGAGCCTCCTCCGCATCTTCTCCACCTACCCATCCCCCCTGGATCGCCCCGGAGTAGGGACCTCGGTTCTCCCCCTCCACCGCTCGTCGGAGGACCGCCATATCGACGCATTTCTCGTCCATTTCGCGCTTTGACGGGTCGAGGCAGTTTGCTCTCGGCCCATCTGTCTTCCTGTGCAGGTTACATCGTTAGGAGCGCCTCGTCTGGAGGCCAACAGCTCAGGCACAGGAGCTCCAGGTCTTCATCGCCGCTGGAGCTTCCCAGAGCTCCCCGCCTTCATCGGAGCCCATCATTAGCTGCGGGACTTCACGGCGGAGCCCTTCCGCACTTCAGGAGCAGCAGGGGAGGTCCATCGCGCGTGCATCGGGCCGGCGAATCTCGCCGTCCGACAGTTCTTCCAGGGGCCTTCCCCAACGTCAGATCATCCTCTCCCTCCAGATTTAATCCCAGCCACCCATTTGAGGAGCTTCATCACCGTTCGATCCATCGGAGGACTGATCCAGACCGCACGATTAGATGAAGAGGCACCCGTGACTTCAGGGCCGTCTGATCTCCACGTGCCGTCTTCTCCACCGTTGATCCGCCAAGGGTTTCTCCACACCGTACAAGGACCGTCAGATCTGCCACGTGGTGAACCCTCATCCGTACGATCCGGTCGGCGTTTCTTGGTTTAAGGCGCCATCATTCTCACCCGTTAGATCATCCACATGGCGCTACATCAGCCGTCGACATTTAATAAAGGGTAATTTGCTCGTAGGCCCCCTTGTTTATTTTATTTCGTAGGTAGTCCTGTAAATATAAATGATAGTTGTTTTTATTGTGGTACTTTTGCATAAAAGACCTCGTACTTAGTTTATTTGCATGTATGCCCCTGCCTGTAGTGTGTCACGTGCATCGACACGTGTTTTGTTGGGTTATTTGCATGCTTAGCCTTGTTGTTTTAGGGTGTTAATGAACGAATGAAAATTTTTAGAAAATTGCAGATATGCCCCTGTGAATGATTTTTATGCGCATGTGCGTTTATTCGTGGGTATTTTACAGTAAGGCCCTCAGACTTTTGGTACCTGTTACCAATTAGTCCGAGAACCTGATTTTCATTGCAATTAGGTCCCTGTGTGCCCAAGACATGCGCCTCGCGCGTGACTTCTTGGAAATTTTGCACCGGACCCCTGGAACTCTTCCTATTTTCGTATAGGTCCCTGTGCACTGTACCTAGGTTTTCAATTTTAATAAAATATCAAATTAACTCCAAATTTAATGAAAATTGGACACATGTCTCCTGCCACGGTGTAAAATTTTCTGTAAATTTTGGGGACATATTTGATTTTATTTACTATTTTTTAAAAATACAAAAACACGCATTTTCTTTACTGTCTAACTTTGAAAATCGCAAAAAATATTAAAACACCTCTAAAAATTACAAAAAAATTGGACAGTAGTTGTTTTACCTTGTTTGATTTTCTGACCAATTTTGGTCATTTTTGGATATAGAAAACCCCTAAAAATTACAAAACCCCATAAAACCTATAAAAATTCTAATAATTAATTTAAAAATCCAAAAACAATAATTCCAATGGTTGAATTTTCCTTGAATTTTCTTCTTTACAGGAAAATTATCTCCAGGCTTTTTAGGATTTTTAGATATTTTGTCTAAGTCCCCCAAGCTTGGCTGGACATTGTGCTTGTTTTCTTACCTTGTTTTATTTTTTAGAAAATTCAAGAAAAATCCGAAAAATATCAAAAATTACCCAAAAACAGTAAAAAACATAAAATACATAAAAACATTTTTATTTGAATTTTTGAGTAGATAAATAATTGTGTGTATTGGCTTGTTTATTTGCTTCCTTTACTTTCTTCATTAATTAAAAATCCAAAAAAAATTATAAAAAGACTAAAAATCCACCAAAAAGACCTTTGTTTTATTTTATTCTTTCTTTAGACAACTTCGTAGGCCGCCGGGCCATCACATGCTCCTTGTGTTCGACTGTGGTCGCTATACCAGGTTAATATAATAGTGAGACCGCTTCTTGAGTTTTAGTTGATTTTTGCCTTCGTTTGGTGGTCTGAAATTTTCTCGATTGATCACCCGAGTGATTGAGGTTGCAACGACCGCTTGAGATACACCTGATTTACCTCGCTCGCTCGGTTTTTGTGGTTATTAGTCCCCTCCCAGTCGTCCAATCGAGCATCCTCGCTAGTTCTGATCCCGATCGTCCGTCATCCGAGGATCTTGTCCGTTGGATCCATCTGAGGATCGACCCCCAACCGTCCATTGCCAAACCATTGTCTACTGTTCCCAGCCATTCGATTTTAAGTTAATGATGCTAGACTGTTGGATCTCCCAATAATAATACGGGTAATTTACACTTAGGCCCTCCTTAGTTTTTGTATTTATTTAGTAGTACTGTAAATATTTTTCGAAGTTGTTTTTGTTTTGGATAATTTGCATCTAGGACCTTGCATTTATTTTAGTTGCAATTTAGTCCCTCTGAGCGTGCATCACATGGCCAGTCATGTGACATCTGGGATATTTGCATAATTTCTCCTGAACTTTATTGTTGTTACTGATTGAAGTTTTACAAATAGGAATTGCAATTATACCCATGCCTGCCTGGTTCACGTGTTATCCACGTGAGGATTTGGTTATTTTGCAAAATCAGCCTTGTTCTTTTTCCACGTGTTATTATTTGGCTGAAAACTTTTTTAAATTGCAACTAGGTTCATGTGTGTTGTGCATGTTTGATTGGTTGAATAAAATAGCAATTTTCACCCAAATCTCATGAAATTTGGACACGTGGCCCATGCCACTTCTTAAATATTTCAGTGAATTTTAGAACATTTTTTTCATTTTATATTTTTAAAAATTCGAAAACTCCTTATTTTTCTGCTGTATATATTTAAAAATCAACTAAAAATATTAAAAACCCTCTAAAAAATAAAAACAAATTACTGTGTGCTTGTTTTTGTGTGTTCTTGCTTCTATTCGAATTTCATTGCATATGGACTTATAAAAACCTTAAAACTGAAAAACACTAAAAAACTCATAAAAATTACTAAAAAATCAGAAAAAATAAAGAAATACAATTTCTTTTACTGTAATTAGGTTTTTATTTGCAGTTTGTCATAAAATTATTGCTAGACTTTTGCAGCTATTTTCTATTTTTAAGTAGCCTTTAGAGTCTGGCTGCACCTTAGATTGCAGTTTTGATCTTATTTCATTTTTTGAAAATTAACTAAAAATCATACAAATCTGAGAATAATATCAAAAACGCCTGAAAAAGTATAAATCCAAAAATATTTTTATTGTAATTTTCTGACTTGTTTTGTGTGATGAATAATTGTTGGTTTGTGCCTTTTTTATTCCCTTTATTCATTTTCTTAAAAATTAAAAATTCCAAAAAAAAATTAAAACTTAAAAATCCACTAAAAATACTCATTTCTGATTTCTGATTACTTCATAGCCATCACATTCTATGCTCCTTGTGTTCGACACTGGTAGCTATATCAGGTAAAATAAAATAGCGAGACCGCTATTTGTTTGATTTCCTTGATTTTGATTTGGTGGTCTTTATTGTTTCTTGATAGACTTAGCCTCGCGGTTCGAGTCGCAACGACCCTGCTTTACACCTTAACCCAGACTGTGGGATTGTCTGGCCATCAGAATGTTGCCGTTGTCGGGGGAGCATGGCTTAGTAGTCGGTTTTCATTTTTTGGCTTTTTGTCTTTACTTGAATTTTCAAGCATTAATTTCGTATTCCATTTTTTGTCACATTTTATAACAATCTGTGGACTGACATACCTCTCTTTGATTTTCTTGCGAGGGCTTGAGGATCAAGGTGGCTTTCTTCGGGAAGCCGATGCAACCACGAGACTTGGAGGCGACTCTTTTTCATATAGAGCCACATGAGAGCACGAGAGTGGAGAACAGGAGATTGGGAGCATAGAATAGCCATAGATTAGTTTTATTTCCTGCAGTCTTGTGTTGTAATAATATAGGGACAGACTCAGACTCTCAGAAACTAGTGGTATTTATCGGGGTATGTTTCGCCGAGCACCGGTGTGCTCGGGGGACCTCACCGCGGTTTTCGTTGGTTTTAGTTTTCACCGCATTTTATACTGCTTATCTGATTTTCGAGGATTTAGCCTTAACCGTAGGATTTTCTCTGACTATGATGTAATTAATTAAGGCCTAACCTAATTATCTACCTATGCCTATAGTTCGATAATTGGACCTAATTAATTAATTCACTAAGAAAAAGTCAGATTAATTAGGCTCGAGTCCACATGCCGTAAGGAACCACATACGATGCGTGCAGGATCCATTATGGCGGACACCGAGTGGTTCCCATGATCGGACTCAGGAATTTAGCTTGATTACCTAACTACTGTGCTTCTAGTGTAGAACTGCTTCGTCTAAGGCCGTTTTCCTCGTGCATCATATAGGTAGTTTTATTTCTATCTTTACTTTTATGCACGGATCACCCTACATGTAAAAGAGCTGGAGTCGGGTACTCATTTCTTACTCTACATGCATCATCGTGTTTAATCGTGCATCGGCTTTTTTGCCTTCTCCCCTAGTTTTCGGACTTAAATAACCAGGAGAATCGAAAAACTCATTAGGTGTTGTTTGATCTGAATAATATCTAAAAAACAAAAACTATAAAATTGGGATTGCTAAACACACTTGATATTAAAAGACACCTCACCTAAAAATCTATCTTGGGGAGAGTAATCCCCTCATTGTTTGGTTTGGATGAGCGAGAGAGTGACCCGCACACTAGGCTAGAGCCCCATTCGATTTCCGAGCAGACTACCGAACTTTTATACAGGACAGTCTGTTGGGAGTATTGGATTCCTATCAGTTCGCTTAATCGCTCTAAAAGATTGATTGATCACCTAATAAAAACAGATAGGATAATTGACCGAACCTTTACGATCTTCAGCTCCACGTTGAGTAGGTGAATCAGGGGTTCGCTTTCTCATCTTATGTGTTTTTAGATACCATCTGCCTTCTTCTCCTCTATCTATCTTTCCACTGATATATCTTTTTCCCTCCCACCCTCCCATCAGTTTTCGTCTTCTTTTCTATCCCCGGATAATGGGTCTCCCTCCTTTCTTGCCAACTCTTGCGGCTTTCTCATCTGACACCCATCATTCCAGTCCACCTTCGAGGGAGGTTGGATCTCCGACCGACCTTCCGTTCTCTCCCTCCCTTTCGCACCATTCTTCTGTGCATGTTGTGCTAGACGTCTGTGGAGATCAGACTGAGTAGATACGAGACCCGGGCGACTTCATTGTTGGGATGAGAGTGCACTCCGTATGCAACCATCGAGAGCAGATGCGAGTTTCAGATACCTCCTATGCCAGGATGATCGGTGACTATCCAGACCATGAAGCTCAGTCAGCTTCTACATTCAGTCCCTTCATTCTAGACTTGGAGTTCATTCACAGACTGCCAAAATTTGCAGGAGAGGTGCACGAGGAGCCATATCTTCATCTATCTGAGTTTGAGGACTTCTACGAGACGTAAACATATTCAGATATCACTTCGGAGGAGCTGATGTTGAAGACCGTCCCATTTTCACTCTAGGACAGAGCCATGACATAGCACAAACGATTGGAAAGGAGATTCGCTATGTGGGGAGAGCTACGCTTAGAATTTATACAGAGATATTATCCTCAATGTAGAGCAGATATGATGCGGTCTTTGATCACAGATTTTTTAGTAGGTCTCAGGAGCTAGTACATGATGCATGGCTGAGGTTTCTTGACCTCTTGAGGAGATTTCTAGATCACGGACTTTCACCGACCGATCTTATTGAGATCTGCATGAGGGGGATGCCCGCTGATCAGATTGCACTGGTAGTAACCTCGTGTGGTGGTTCACACCATAGTTCTGACATCGATTTACTTGATGCCATCTCCAGAGCACTTTCACAGAGTCCATCTTCATGAGATACACTAGTCGGGACAGCACACGAGGCTGATGCAGTACCAGTGGGGTGTACCGCACTTCATGAGGATACAAATTCTACACACCAGACCGGGGACATGGATTCTGATACATCACAAATGATGGATGACATGACTGCCACAGTGGAGGTTCTAACCCGGAGACTGCTCGAGTTCCCGTTGGTCTTCCAGTTAGAGGCCGAGACGGTCCCATACTTTTCAGTAGACGAGTCTTGGATATCAGTTCTTCTGATATTTGAGGAAATGGAGGAGCCCACACTACTACAACCATCAGTCCAGACATTTGAATGTCCATTTCCAGACTACCCAACTTCTACCTTGCAGAGATACTTCTCTGACTTGGACAGATATTATGACTCAGCCCAGCAGCCACAGCTCGATACAGGATACCACTTTGGGATGATAGATATAAATAGTCCCGTATTTGAGCCTTCTCTCCTCCAGATTGATGAGCTAGATCCATTCCTTGAGGAGAAGATGATAACCATCACTGCTGCAACTCGAGGATCAGTTTCATACACTTCGACAGCTTCTGCATTGATGGCCAGTACCTTTTCTTGTTTCCAAATTGATCAGAGGTAGATTTTAGATGATGAGACGTTTTGGTGCACAGAGTGGGTGCTCGCCAGCAACACAGATCTCCATTCAGATCCTGATCCTCCATTTTTCACTAATGATCTTGAATTTCTCCCCGAGTCTTATCTGCGGGAGGATGCCCCTTTACGATGTGAACTTGGTTTCCCTTTCTTAGAGTGTATCCGATATGGCGGATCACAAAACCGAGTTTTCTGATCTTTCGGATTATGAGTCATCTCACCTCGACGACCCTCGCGAGGATGGGCCGATTTTTGAGATATTCGATGATCTATCTGACTTTTCTCCATTATATGCATCGGATATCAGTTTTCTTAGTGAGACTCTTGATCTTGACTTTCCACACTTTGTCGAGACGTTGATTGACGTGGAGGATTCCATGACTGATCCTTCTTTCTCCACGTTCGATTTCTTCGGCTCTACACTTCAACTCCAGTCTGATCTTGAGCCGATGATTTCTTTTCTGCTACTGGAGACCGATTTCATTCTCCCATATCTTTACCCGGTAGCAGACACCCGCCTGATTTCTTATTTGGGTGTCATTGTTTACACTGTTGACCTCGTCGTAGTTCCTTTACCACGACTATGATGACAGTACGACATTCACCTTACAGATGTTGTCATGAACCTCGACACTGCATTATCCTAGCCTTTGCGCCCAACTAGGGACGTAAAATCTAGCGCTTGTTGAGAGGCACCTCAACATTGTCCACTTTTGTATATATGTGTTTCGTCATTATTTTATCCTTGTCTCTTCCGCTTTGTTTTCATCCCAGGTCTCGTTTAGGATTATCTTTGCTATACTTAGGACATACCTTATCCTAAGTATAGGGGGGGTGTAAACACCGAGTTATTACTTTCGTTCTATTCCATTACTCCTGTCGTTGCCTATACTTAAGGATCCTTCACCTTAAGTATAGGGGGAGTGATGCCCTTCCATCTTGTATATATTTGTCTTCTTGATCATTTTCTACCTCTGTTTTTCTGCCTATACTTAGGGATATTTCACCCTACGTATAGGGGAGATAGACCCTGTACATTCTTCCACTTGGATTTCCCATCATGTACATCTTGCTATACTTAGGATTACTTGATCCTAAGTATAGGGGGGAACACCGAGTCCTCTTCATTCTATTCTTTGATTCATCAATGTAGTATACCATTCCTTTTCACTTCCCTATACTAAGCACGAGATATGTCTTCTTCATCGCTCTTGATTCACTCTGAGGACATCGTTCGAGCTAAGTATAGGGGGGTGTCGTATATATTTCATATATACTTTAGCCATAACTCGTATTTTGTGTAAGTGTGTAATAAATAAAATGGCTAAAATCCTTTAACCAAAAAACCATAAAATTTAAAAATTTTCCTTGTACATAAAATTCTTTATTGCACATACATAGCTATTTATAAAAAATTATTTTTGTACAAATGTTTGTAAAAATGATTTGTGTAAATAGTTTGTAAATATTTTGATATGAAAATTATATATATAGTGCAAAATTTTTGTAAAATGTTTTGAAAAACAAAAAGTTTGCAAAAACCTTGTGTAAATATTTTGCAAAACTTCTGCACTCATGCATACATCCATGTTTTCAAATATTTTCAAAAATTTTGCACATTTTCAAAAATCTTATAAAAATTGCATATTTGTAAATATGTGTACAGTTTTTCTGAATCCTGATTGACATTTTAACTGTCCTGGAATTAAATTGGAAAATGGAGCTTGGTTAAGACCTTAATCCACCTAATTCTAAGAGGAACCATATAAGGCTGTGGGTTAAGACTTTTCAGGTCCATTTGGGACCTAATTCTTTGATTCCACTAGGCTATGCGCATATGTCATCTTGATGAGCCTAAGTAGAACACTTAACAACACACACACAACTCTCAGAGACAATTGCTTTACTTGCACCAGCACTTTACAGCTATCTCTCCACGGTTGAGGTGGTGAGGAGGCAGTTTCCTTTGGTTTAGGATAGCATATGAGGGTAGTACTTCAAGGCGGAACTTCTGTTCTTCTTATAGTGAAGGAAGTGCATCTCAACTTGGTCTGGTGGTGATGAAGTCTAAAGACAGGAGTTGTGGGTTGCAATAAAGCTTGAAAATGGGATAGTCTACTGGCTCAAGAGAAAAACTCCTTATGTATATATGTTGCACCATGTAGATTTGTTGTACATATGCACATCAAAAAAATGTGCAAAGAAAGAAAAGCTCCAAAAAAGTGGTGGGTCTGATTGAAAATAAAATACCCACCGGAGTGTATATAGACAAATAAAGCAAAGCTTATGTTACACATGACCATCTCATTAAGCTTGCAGCGGGAGACTCAGCTACACTGGTTGGGCTCCCAGGGATACATGGCTACACTGGTCATGGTCCATTCTCTTCTTCCCCCTCTTCTTGAGCCGATTGTACTTGAACTTAGAAGGGAATACCCCACTCCTCGAGGAAAGAGTTGCGAGACGGAGGCATTAGAGTTACCTTGTTAACGGGGGTTGTCTCTTTGTCATTTCTGAGGTGGGGAGCTGCATATCACTTACACAGTACAAGGAAAGATTCATGGTCATTAGAGTTTGTGTGTGTGGACTTGTTCTGATTTGAATTATTGAGGAGTCTTAACCATAGATTGGTGGAACTTAGAGGCTGTTGAGTTTTAAGCTTAGGTCCAAATAAGATTCCGACAAATTAATAATCCGAAGGTCTGACTAAGCTCCATATTTCAATTTAATGAAGCAAAGTTAAATAATCAACCTCGATTTCCCTTCTTTTTCTTTGTCTCTTTCACTTCTTTTTCAAATAAGTGTTTGCTAAGGGACTAACAAAAGTAAAGTATTGGGGGGTGATGAATCCCCATTCATCACTCTTTATTCTTTTATTTTAGCTAGATATCTTTGCAAAATACCATGTATATGATTGTAAATACAATAAGTTACCAAAATGCATGCTTTATGTAAATATGAATAATTAGCATGTAAAAAGAAAAGAATAAAGAAAGAAAGAAAAAGAGGGAAATATTTAAAATAAATATTGAGTGACGTGAACCCAAGAAAGGGCCCAATATGGACCTGATTGCCAAATAAAATGAGTAGAGAGAGATAGGGCCATTCAACCTTGTGTAAAACCCCCTCTTATGTATATATTTTATTTTCATAAAAATAAAAATATATTTTTTACCATCTTGTAAATATTTCTAAAAATAGAATAAAAATCAGAAAAATAAAATCAAAATAAAAATCAAAATAATTTCTCTCTCCACACTGTACATACCTTGTATATCAGAATCATGCATCTATTTATTTCACCCTTGTAAATAAACAGTAAAAATAAAATAAAAATTATTTTATACTATATATTTTATGTTGTATAAATTTAGAGTATTTGTACAAAAATAAGAAATTAAAAATAAAAAAATAAAATACATAGGTATTTTATAGTTGTATATAATACTATACTATGTATATAACATAATTTATTTTTCAAAAAAATACAAATCACTAAAAAATAGTTTGAAAATAAATAAAAATTTTCTATTTTGTAAATATTTTTAAATAAAATTGTTTGCTATTTTATTTTTAATTTCTAAATAATTTTGAAATGGAATAATCTGATTGGTCCACGAGGGATTGTTGACCCCCGGTCAACTCCACCTGGACCACTCCTCCCAGGGATCCTGGTGCCAACCTGTTATTCGCCAAATTCTCCTGCACTTATCTGTTCTTCATTTGCATCGATTTGAGGCTTCGAATGTCGAGGGATGATCCATGATTCACGCCCGCCAACCCCTTAGGTATCCATCCTTTGATCCACGCGCAAGCTCCTATCTTCTCGGACCTCAACAAGGTATAAAGTCATCTAGAGTCACCATTTTCACGCATCTTTGGCCGTCCCCTCATCACCGATGACCTCCTCCTCTTCATCCGAGTGAAAACAGGTGTTAGAGGGAGTCGAAGTGAGGTTTTCAGTGCCGGGAACCTCAGATCCAGGGAGCCCTCTCGTCGTGCTCCACCACCGAGCCTATGGAAGCGTCGCACCATTGAGGCAAAGACCCCCGGAGGTCCAGAACCTCCAACCCTGACGACTGCATTCACCAGGTAGTTCAGATACCTTTTAATTTTCCTTAGATTTTGATTTTTCAATTCACGGCCAGCAAGCCTTCATCGGCTACCTAGCTTTCTCCGACTACCCATTCGCCCGACTGTCTATCCCGTCACCTTCACCGGACCTCGCTTCATGTTCTTCACCCCTTCGTTCCCCTTGGTTCATCCCAGAATAGGTATATCGCTCTCCTCCGCCATCACCTCACCGGAGAGCCCTGCTCCACCTCGCCCAACTAATGAATCCCCATTCATCACTCTTTACTCCTTTATTTTAGCTAGAAATCATTGCAAAACACCATGTAAATATTTATAAATAAAATAAATTATTAACTGGCATGCATTGTGTAAATAACAATAATTAAGCATATTTTTTGTACAAAAATAAAGGAATAAAGAAATAAAGAAAAAGAGGGAAACATTTAGATTAAATATTGAGTGACCCTAACTAAAGGGAGGGCCAAGCATTGGTCTGACTGTGAAATAAAACAAGTAGAGAGAGAGAGGGCCATTCACCATTGTACATATTTTCCCCTCCATGTATATATATATATTATTTTCATAAAATAAAAATATTTATGTGTTTCTCATAACTTGTATATATTTCTAAAAATAAATAAAAATGAGAAAAATAAAACAAAAATAAATTCTCTCTCTTACCCTTTTATATACCATGTAAATATGTATATATACCTATTTGTGTTTCCCTTGTAAATACATAATAAAAATTAAATAAAAATTATTTTACATCCCAAATTTTATGTTGTAAATAATAAACTATAAAATGGGGATAATTGTACAAAAAAACTAATAAAAATAAAAATAAAAAATACCTAGGTATTTATACCTATATATAATAATATATTAAGTATATACATTAATATATTTTTCAAAAAAATAAATAAAAATCACTAAAAATAATTTTAAAAATAATAAACATTTTAAATGTTGAAAATATTTTGAAATAAAATGATTTACTATTTTTTATTTAATTTACAAATAATCAATAAATGCTGAATTCTCATTGGTCCACGGGGGATGTTGACCCCCGGTCAACTCTCCCCCACAGACCTCTTCTTCACGGATCCTGTTCGATAGCACGACTTCTCTGAATTTTCCCGATTTGTCCCGACCTCCATTTGGCCAAACCTCGAGCTCTGATTGCAGAGGGCACATCCGCAATCTTTGCCCGATCATCTTCTTAGGGGCTCGAGCCTCGATTCGCCTGCCCGACTCCCGTCTTCTCAGACCCCTAGCACTATATAGTCTGAGCTTCAGCTGCCTTCCTCCGCACCTTCGGCCCCTCGTCTTTGACCTAGTGACCTCTACCTTCCTCCTCGAGTGACAGCGAGCACTGGACCGTGTTGCCGCGAATGTTTGGAGGCGTAGCCGTAGGTCCGACGACCATCAATGCCGAGCTCCGCCGTCAGCGTAGCCCGAGCCTCAAGAGGCACCACTCCATCGAGGCAAAGACCCCAGGAGGACCAGGACCTCCATCCCAGACGATTCCCTCCATCAGGTACTTCCGTTAGCTTCTAGATCATCATGTATCTTCGATCTTTCATCTCTTGCTCCGCCGGCTCTGCCCTAGTGGTCGAAGCTCTAACACCTTATCTTTTCCGTATAGATAGGCGCACCGACCCATCGTCGCCCCCCTTCCACGATCTGATCACCTCGATCATGGCTATCCGAGCCAAGATCGGGATAGGTCCCTTCCGCCGCCTCTGTTGGGACCCCCCTTCACCAAGCCACCCCGCTTCCCGTCGTTTCTTATTCAATAACCCATGCTGAAGTCTTCCTCCAAGCACGAGCTTCCTTTTGCAAGTCAATAAGCGTGAGTTCACCCCCTAAAACGCTTCTAGCATACCTCACCGGAGTCGCCCAGGTTCTTTCCCCCCTCTCTAGAGGATTGGACCGTTGGGGGCTTCACCAGACACCACCACCAGATGCGGAGCGACGAGGCCCTTCGAAGCCCTCTAGTTGATCAACCATCAGACGTGCATAACCACTCCAGTTCGCCGACGAAGTCCGCTGGGGAGGAGTTCTTCCAGATCTCATCTTCACCGTCGGATTGCACGACATCTCCAGCCTCTATCTGGGTCGTCCAGCACCTGCCACTGACAGGTCGTTAGATCCCTTATCTAACGGTCTTCGTACAACCACGTCGATGCCAAAGGACCATCGTTAGATCTACCAGGAGGTGGGACCAGAGCTGTACGCCCATCAGCTACTCACCGCCTGACACGTCACCCCCCACGCGACTGATGGACGAATAATCAAAGATCTCACTATGGGGCCAAGGTAAAAGTGTTCGGTGTCGTTGCGACCTGAATAGAGAGACTCGGTCAATCAAGAAAATAAGGAACCACCAAATCGAAAGATAAATCAAGGAAATCAAATAGCAGTCCTCGCTAGTTTATTAACCTGGTATAGCGACCAGGGTCAGACTCAAGGAGCACGGGTTGGCCGAGACGGCCGACGAAGTAGTCAAAAAGGTAAAATAATGAAGAAAATGTTTTTGGTGGAAATTGTTTTAAAATTTTTTTGTGTTTTTAATTATAAAAGAAAATATAAGAAAAGGTATAAAAGAGCAAATACAACAATTTATTTAAACACCCAAAAAATACTCAGAAAATTAGAATAAAAATATTTTTGAATTTTTTATGTTTTTAAGTGTTTTTGGTGACATTATGGAGATTTTATAATTTTTAATTGATTTTCTAAAAATTAAGAAAGGGGAAAACAATGGATCGTTGTGCATCCAGACTTCAAAGGACAATTAAAAATATATAATTGGCCTATAAAAATCTGGAGACAGATTTTTATGACAAATATATACAAAAACTAAGCTACAGAAAAAGAGTTTGCATTTTTTATGAACTTTATAGAATTTTTAATGATTTTTCAAAGATTTAGAGGGTTTTTCAATTTTTATGGGTTTTATAAATCCAAATGAGCCAAAAATTTAAGAGAAACTCAAACACAGCAAAAGAAACAAAGCCTGTTTTTTTTAAGAATTTTTAGAAAAGTTTTTATATTTTTCGTTGATTTTCCTTTCCAAACAGTAACAAAAATATGTGTTTTTGAATTTTTAAAAATAGTAAAAAGCCACAAAAATGTCCAAAAAATTAGTGAAATTGTTACACAGTTGCAGGAGCCACATGTCCAAATTTCACTTGATTTGGAGTTTATTTTCTATTTTATTCAACCAATAAAAGAGCTACAGCACACATGGACCTATTTGCTAGAAAACATAGTTCGGAGGGCTAAATTGTAACATGTGCGAAAACCTTACGGTGGAAGTGTTAAATTCGCAAACAATCAGCACTTATCCAGTTAAATCCACGCATAGGGGTATAAATGCAAATATTGAAACTAAAACTTCATTTCGTAACATAGCAGAAAATCCAAGCCCATACATGTAATTTATCCAAAATATCACGTGTCGAAGCACGTGTCTCACACAGGCAGGGAATAAAATGCAAATAAAATAAACATAGGTTCCAAGGTGCAAATTATCCAAAATAAAAACAACTATGAACGATATTTACAGGACTAAACTATAAATGCTAAAAGAGAAGGGGCCTAAATGAAATTACCCCAATTATTAACGATCGACGGCTGAAGGAGTGCCACGTGGAGATCTGACGGTGGAGAAGCGTGCACGCCTCTTCAACGATGGATGTCTTTGATTAAATCCCAGATCGATCGGACGTCTCTGAGCCTCCCTCGAATGGATGGTCTAGATCAGTACTGGCAGTGGGGCTCGATCGAACGTCGAAGAAGGGTCCTGGAAGAACACGACGTCGGCGAACTTCGCGGCTCAGTACGCGTGGTGGAGGGCTCCTCCGGAGCTGCTGAGATGGGGAGAAGAATGCCTACGCTGGTCCGCAGTTGGTGGGTGGCTCCGATGAGGCTAAGGAGCTCTGGAGAGCTCCAGTGACGAAGAAGGCGTGGAGCTGCTACGCCCGAATGATTCGATCTCCAGATAAGGTCTATTTGACCTGCAAGCTGCACAGAACGAAACCTGGGTCGAGGGTAAAGTGCCTCGACCCGTTAGCGGGCGAAGGGGGTGGTCAGATGGGTTGAGTCGTGGGTCTCCGGCGAGACGACGATGGAGGGGACCCGAGATCCTGCTCCGGGGCGAGTCAGGGTGATCGGAGGTGCGAAGAAGGTGGAGTGAAGTCTCGTGAAGGTGAATCGGGGGTCGGATGGTCAAATGGGTGATCGGAGGTGCGTAAGATGGCCAGCGAAGACTGGCGGCGCAAATTGGGAAAATCTGACATTAATCTAACCTAAGGGGTATCAAGGCTACCTGATAGACGTAATCGAGTGTGCTGGAGGTCAGGGAGCTCCTGGGGTCGTCGCCTTGATGGCTCATCGAGGCCAGAGGCTCAGCTCGCTCGGTGGCTGATCACGGCAGGGAAGCTCGCCGAATCAGTGGCTGCAACCCTCTACTCCTCACTGCGACACCCTCTCGATAGCTGTCACTCTAGGGAGAAGGATGGAGGTCCTGGGACTGAAAGACAATGGCCAAAGATCAAAGAAAAGTGCGGCGGAGCTGAGACTTTATAATGCCAGGGGTCCGGGAAGATGGGAGTTGGGCATGCTCGACGATGCATGGATCCCTAGGCAAATCCCCAGGCGAGGGTCTTGGATCAATCGAATATGATCATGGCCCGGGGTTTTAGGAAATGGGAGGCGGATCAGATTGGGAAAATTTTGAGAACTCAGGTCAGAAACCCGATTTGCGAGAAAGGGGTCCGTGGGGGAGAGTTGATCGGGGGTCAACAATCCCCTGTGGACCAATAGGAAAATTCCATTTTTTTATTATTTCTAAATTCATTTAAAATTAGTAAATGATTTTATTTCAAAAAAGTTTGAAAATGATTTTTTTTTTATTTTTCAAATTATTTTTTAGTGATATTTATTTATTTTTTTAAGAAATAAATAATGTTTTTACATTATTTTTTAATTATATATAGTATATATAAATATGTATTTTTGAACTTTATTTTTATTATTTTATTTTTGTACAATTATTCCATTTTTATATTTTATTTATTTATAACATAAAATTTGTAATAATAACGTATTTTTATTTTATTTTTATGATTTATTTACATTAGTTAAATAAATAGATCTATATACATATGTACATGGCATATATACAATGGGTGAATTGAATTTTATTCTTTTTCTTTTTATTTTTATTTTTCTGATTTTTATTTTATTTTTACAAATATGTATAAAATATGAGAAACATATTTTTTTTATTTTGAGGAAAATAAAATTATTTATATGTATATAAGTGTATGTACAAGCATGATTAACCCTATCTCCCTCTACTTGGTTTCTTTTGCGGTCAGGCCAAGGCTTGGCCCTCCCTTGAGATTAGGTCACTCAATCTTTATTCTAAATATTTCCTATTTTTCTTTTATTTTTTTATTCCTTTATTTTTACACAAAAACATGCTAATTATGATTAATTACATGATGCATGCATTTTGATAATTTATGATATTTACAAATATTTACATGGCATTTTGCCAAGGTTTCTAGCTAAAATAAAGTAATAAAGAGTGATGAATGGGGATTCATCACCCCCCTATACTTTACTTTGCTAGTCCCTTAGCAAACACTTATTTAAAAAAGAAGTACAAAAGAGAAAGAAAAAGAAAAAGAGGAGAAATCAAGGTTGACTATTTAACTTTCCTTCATTAAATTGAAATATGGAGCTCAGTCAGACCTGTGGATTATTAATTTGTCGGAACCTTATTTGGACTTAAGCTTAAAACTTAACAGCCTCTAAGTTCCACCAATCTATGGTCAAGACTCCTCAATAAACCATATCAGAACAAGTCTACATACACAAACTCTAATGACCACGAATCTTTCCTTGTACTGTGTAAGTGATATGTAGCTCCCCACCTCAGAAGTAATAAAGAAACAACCTCCCTCAACCTGGTAACTCTAATGCCTCGATCTAGCAACTCTTTCCTCGAGAAGCGAGGTATTCCCTTCTAAGTTCAAGTGCAACCGGCTCAAGAAGACGGGGAAGAAGAGAATGGACCATGGCCAGTGTAGTCGTGTATCCTTGGGAGCTCTAAACAGTGTAGCTGAGTCTCCCGCTGCAAGCTTCATGAGATGGTCATGTATAACATAAGCTTTTGCTTTATTTGACTATATACACTCCTGTGGGATTATTAAATTTTCAATCCGACCCACCACTTTTTTGGAGTTCTTTTCTTTTTTCCACATTTTTCTCATGTGCATCTGTACAACATATCTACATGGTGCAGCATATATACATAAGGAGTTTTTCCTCTTGAGCCAGTAGACTATCCCTCTTTTGAAGCTTTATTGCAACCCACGGCTTCTATCTTTAGAATTCATAACCACCAGACCAAGTTGAGACGCACTTCCTTCACTATAAGATGAAGAGAGGTTCCGCCTAGAAGTACTACCCTCATATGCTACCCCAAGCCAAAGGAAACTGCCTCCTCACCACCTCATCCGTGGAGAGCTATGTATAAAGTGCTAGTGCAAGTAAAGCCATTGTCTCTAAGAGTCATGCGTGTGTTGTTAAGTGTTCTACTTAGGATCATCAAGATGACATATGCTCATAGCCTAGTGGACTCAAAGAATTAAGCCCCAATGGACCTGAAAAGTCTCAATCCTAAGTCCTATAGGGTTCCTCTTATAATTAGGTGGATTAAGGTCTTAACCAAGCTCATTTGTCAATTTAGTTAAAATGTCAACTATGATTTGGAAAATTATGCAAGTATTCACAAAGATGCAATTTTACAAATATTTACACAAGTGCAAATTTTTTGAAAAATGTTTGAAAACATGGATGTATGCATGAATGCGAAGTTTTGCAAAGTATTTACAAAATTTTACACAAGGTTTTTGCAAATCTTTTGTTTTACAAACATTTTAACAAATATTTTATACTATATACATAAATTTTGATATGAAAATATTTACACACTATTTACACAAAAAGATTTTACAATCCTTTGTACAAAAATAATTTTTATAAATAGGTATGTATAGGAAGAATTTTATGTACAAGGGAATTTTTTTAATTTTTATGGATTTTTAGCCATTTTATTTATTAACACACTAACACAAAGTATGAGTTATGGCTAAAGTATATATGAAATATATACGACACCCCCTATACTTACCTCGAACGATATCCTTAGAGTGATCAAGAACGATGAAGAAGACATAACTCTGCTTAGTATAGGGAAGTGAAAAGGAGTGGTATATACAAAGATGAATCAAAGAATAGAATAAAGAGGACTCGATGTTTCCCCCTATACTTAGGATCAAGTAATCCTAAGTATAGCAAGCTGTACATGAAGGGAAATCCAAGTGGAAGGATGTACAGGGTCTACCCCCCTATACTTAAGGTAAAATATCCCCAAGTATAGGTAGCAAAACAGAGGTGGAAAGAATCAATAGAATACCCGAGAGTCCTACACCGCCCCTATACTTAGGGTAAAGTACACCCTAAGTATAGCATAATCATAAGAATGAGGAAAGGGGTGTGGGACTAAAGAATAGAGTGATATGGACAACTGGATCTATACAAGTCCAGAAGAACAGTGATAATCAGGTGTGAGATGGAATAGATGTGAGTCAAGAGACCACATCTCACGCAAAAGTGAATCGAGGCAACATCAAACGACCCGCGACTCATGATCTAGATATGGCTTGAGCCGCTGGCCATTCACACGAAAGGTAACATCAGAAGACAACTCAGATATATCAATACTCCTATTGTCATGTACCTTTCTAACCAAATAGGATCCCTTCCATTTGCTCTGTAGCTTCCCTGGAAATAGACGAAGCCAAGCATCAAACAACCATACTCTCTTCCTGGCTCAAACTGCTTGTGGCTGAATGAGAATCATACCACTCCTTCACTCTCTCCTTGTAATGTAGGCTGTTTGAAAAGACTGTATCACGAAGCTCCTCCAGGGCTACTAACTCTGCCCTCCTCTGATCTCCTATATGCTCTGGATCCAAAAGTATATCAGTAACATCCCAAAGAGACCTATGTCTCAGCTCAACAGGTAAATGGCAGGGCTTGCCATAAACAAGGTAAAAGGGAGATGTACCCAAAGGAGTCTTGAAAGACGTCCTATATGCCCACAAGACCGAGTCCAAAAGCTGTGACCAATCCATTCGGTCAGGGCAGACGACTTTCTACAATATAGTCTTGATCTCCCGGTTCGACACTTCAGCAATACCATTCGTCTGAGGGTGGTATGGAGTGGCTACTCGATGGTCTATGCTGAACTCGCTAGCAAGGGCCTTTACCTTGTCGTTGACGAAATGAGACCCCCCGTTATATATCAACACTCGAGGGACCCCGAACCGTGAAATGATATTCTTCCTGAAAAATCTGCAAACAGTCCTAGCATCTGCGGTTCGAGCGGGGATGGCCTCAACCCAACGACTCACATAATCCACGGCCAACAGAATGTACTCGAATACCTGATTCTTAGGGAATGGACCCATGAAATCAATGCCCCATGCGTCAAAAACCTCACAGAAGTGTATGGGCTGCATCGGCATCATATCAAGCTGTCCAGAAGTGCTCATCCTCTGACAGTCAGTACATCTCTTCACAAACTCATCAAAGTCCTTGAAGAGAGTAGGCCACCATAGGCCGGATTGGAGCACTTTCTGTGTCGTTCTCCTCCCAGAGTGATGTCCTCCTGCCTCAAGCTGATGGCAGTAAGTAAAGACGTTGTGGTGCTCCTCCGGAGGAATGCACTGACGCCAGATACTATCCTCTCCCTCATGATAAAGGACGAGATCCTCCCAATGGTAAACTTGGCCTTCGCGAGGAAAGTCTCAAGTTTCTGCCTGGGCCAATCTTGTGGAACTTTCTTGGCGACAAGATAGTTCACAATATCGCATACCATGGGAGAGAGGTGATAGCAAGGATCACCTCATCTGGGAAGGTCTCACAAATAGGCTCAGTCTGCTCAAAATCCTCAAGATACTCCAATCGGGAGAGATGATCCGCCACCACATTCTTGACTCCAGGCTTATCCTTAATCTCTATATCAAACTCCTGGAGTAGCAGGATCTATCTGGTCAATCTGGCTTTGGCATCCTTCATTGCCATGAGGTACCTGATGGCGGTATGATCAGTGTAGATGGTCACTCTAGATCCAATGATGTAAGATCTGAACTTATCTAGGGTGAAAACTACGACTAGCATCTCCTTCTCAGTGACGGTATAGTTTCGCTGCACGACATCCAATGTACAGGTAGCATAGTGAATAGAAAATGGGACTCCATCCCTCCTCTGACCCCAGCACGACCCCACGGTAAAATCGGAGGCATCCGTCATGATCTCGAATTGGAGGGACCAATCGGGTGGCTGGAGAACAGGAGCCTCTACAACACGACTCTTGAGAGTCTCAAATGATGATAGACACTTTATCATCAAGGGATTTTATCACTTGTGCCCCTTCGAGATCTCGCAATATCAGTTATGCCCCTATCTTTTTGGTAATATCAGTTGTGCCCCTCACTTCTTGCTATTTAATCACTTGTGCCCCTCGGGTTAGTGACCGTCCATCCACAGTGCAAACGGACGTTAACTTTGAGGTCATAAGCGGTATTAATTTTTAAAAAAGGATTATGTGGTCATTTTATACCTTCTTCCTCATCCTCTTCTTCTTCCTCCTCTTTCCCATCCTCTTCCTTCTCCCCTCCTCCCTCTCCGCCCCCACCCCTGCCCCGTGTCGCCCAGATCCGCCCCGAGCTCCCCTCCCCTCCCCAGTGCCGCCCCTCCACCCCAGCCTCGAGGCAGCCCCGACCTCCCCCATACCATGCGACCCCTCCGCCCTCGTCTCCCCTCCTTAGCGTCGCCCCCTGCCGCCCCTCCGCCCCAGCCTCCAGTCCGCCCCGACCGCCCCTCCGCCCCCTGTGCCCTCGCCCCTCCGCCCCCTGTGCCTTCGCCTCCCTCCGCCATCGCCTCCCTCCGCCCAGACCTCCCCCCGCCCCCTGCCCTCGCCTCCCTCCCCCAGACCGCCCCTCCGCCCCCTGTGCCCTCGCCTCCCTCCGCTCAGACCGCCCCTCCGCCCCCTGTGCCCTCACCTCCCTCCTCCCAGACCTCCCCCCTCCCCCTGCCCTCGCCTCCCTCCGCTCGAACCTCCCTTCGCCAGACCTCCCCCCGCCCCCTGCCCTCGCCTCCCTCTGCCCCAACCTCCCTCCGCCCAGATCACTTCTCCGCCCCCTGCCCTGACGTCCCCCCGCACCTCCTCACCTCGCCGGTGCTGCCCCTTGCTCCCCCTCCCCCTGGCTGCACCCCTCCCCCATACGGCGCCCCCCTGCTCCCCCTCCCCCCTGCCCCGCACCGCCACCTCCCCTGCTCCACACCCCACAACCGTGCAACCGCGCAACCATCGTCAACCCCCTGACCTCCCGCAGCCACACACTTCCCTGGCCCCTGCCGCCAGCCTGCACCTCCTCCACAACCCCGCACCTCCTCCCCAACCCTCCTTCTCATTTGATTTTATTTTGACCATAATACCCCTCTTAACCACATCATGGTTTGAGTAAACTATGGTTATTTCAATTTTTACGGTTAATCTGACGGAAGGGCATAACTGATGACGGAGAAAGAAGTGAGGGGCACAACTGATATTACCAAAAAGATTGGGGCATAACTGATATTGCGATATCTCGGAGGGGCACAAGTGATAAAATACCTGTCACCAACAAGGAACTCGGTGTCTTTCATCAGCAGATCAGTCAACGGTCGGGCAATCCTGTTAAAATCATGAATGAAGCGCTTGTAGAAACCAACGTGCCCCAGAAAAGAACGTAACTGCCGCAAGTTGGACGGTGGATTGAGTTTTCTAATGACATCCACCTTGGCCGGATCAACCTTCATGCCCCTGTTGGAGATGATATGACCAAGCACCATCTCCTGAGTCACAATGAAGTGACTCTTCTCCCAAGACAATACAAGGTGAACCTCAATGCATCGTTGAAGGACTCGGTCTAAGCAATCAAGACAAGAATCAAATCCGTCGCTGTAGACCGAGAAATCATCCATGAAGACCTCCTAGAACTCCCCCACCATATCCGAAAAGATGGACAGCATGCATCTCTGGAATGTCGCCAGAGCGTTGCACAATCCAAATGGCATGCATCTAAAAGGATATGTCCCGAAGGGACATGTGAAGGTGGTCTTGTCCTGGTCCTCGGGCGTGATGGCCACCTGATTATAGCCGGAGTACCCATCAAGGAAACAATAATGGCTCTTCCCTGCCAACCTCTCAATAATCTGATTAATAAAGGGCAGGGGGAAATGATCCTTCTTGGTAGTCTGGTTCAATCGTCTGTAGTCCACACAGACCTGCCAAGAAGTGGGTACCCGGGTAGCGATCTCCTCTCCAAACTTACTGACAACTGTGGTGATCCCCGTCTTCTGGGGCACCACAAGCAATGGACTAACCCACTTGGAGTCGAAGATGGGGAAGATAAAATCGGCACTCCACCATTTTGAGATCTACTCCACGACAACATCTCTAAGATTTGGGTTCAGCCGCCGCTGGAACTCGCGCGATTAATTTACCTCCTCCTCGAGATAGATATGGTGGGAGCACAGGGCCAAACGTATCCCATGGAGATCGGCTACACTCCATCCTATCACCTTGCAGTTCTTTTCAAGAACCCCCATCAGACAGGATTCTTGCTCTCCAGTCAAATCAGCAGAGATAATGACTGGGTACATCTCATGCTCACTCGCAAGGAACTTATACTTCAGCGATGACGGTAGCGGCTTCAGTTCTAGACAAGTAGGTGCTAGCGGATCTGGCCTCTGAAATGTCTGAGTGAATGCTGCCAAATCTGCATGGGAGAATGAGAACTCTCGCTCACAATCTGAATCTGGAAAAGGCTGCTCTACTGGACTGTCTCTGTTCTGCACGGAATCAACCTCCTCCCTAGTTGTAGGCTCAATGGAAGTAAGACACGGTATCAAATCATCAACTCTGCCCAATCAATATCTGACTCCGAGGGATCTGTATCAGACTCACGAAAATCTATGTCGCGATCAGGAACGAGATCTGCTGCCTGAGATGTATCCTGGACTAGGAATGCGCTCTCCAAGCTCTCCTTTGCTGGCTTCTCTACATCAGCGAACTCTGAAGGTGAGAGGATGGCCTATGCGACTGGATCTGCCCAAACTTCCTCATCATCTATAATCACAAAATCGCAGTCCTGGTGGATGTCTTGCCCTGCCTCTATCATCTGCTATGATTCTGTGGTCGGCTCTGAGCAATCTGAATCTCTGGCTCTAGTCTCCTCGACCGTCTCTATTTGTATACTCTCGCCCTCGACGCGAAAGTATACCTTCCCACTATCATGGTCAGACTCTGCCTTGGCTGTGGCCAAGAACGAGCATCCTAAAATGATGGGGGTATCGGTCACGGACTCAGGGATCTCCATGTCCAACACAACAAAGTCCACAGGGAATTTCAGGCCCTGAATCGTGACGACAACGTCCTTTAGCAACCCCTTCGGCCTCTTGACAGATCGATCAGTAAACTGAAGGACCGTCCTGCTCTGTCGGAGAGTGCCAACTCGAAGCGGTTGGGAAGGGCTGCCGTAAGTAGGTTGCTCGAAGAACCGCTGTCTAATAGAGTGCGGTCAAACCTCTGCTCATGGATGTGGCATCTGACATACGGGGCTCCTGCATCTGGCCTCTTGGCTGGCAGACGGTTCTGAATCGCGAAACAAATGGCATGAGTGAGCACATGGATCTCAGTCTGATGGTTCCTCCTCTTCCTCCTAACTGTGGTCCTGTCTTTGAGTAATCTCTGGAGTAGAGGTATGTGTTCCAAGGCCTCTTGAAGAGTTAGCTGTATATGGAATCTATCGATCATCTACTGGCTGAACTCTACCTGCTGGTTCTTTTCCTGATTTCCTATTTTCTTCCCCTTTGCCATATGAAGTGCTCGTGGAAAGGGGATCACAGGGTCCTTCTCAGATGAAGGACTAGGAGAGGGTCTGGCATGCTCATGAACAGCAGAATCCACACAAATATCATCAAGCAACACATACGGATCCGAAAACAACAAACCCTTTCCTTTATTTACAGAAATGTCTCGAGATACATGTACTGAAGTGAAAACAATAGGACTAGCAGAACTGGAAATGGTGCCTCAGTACCACCCTCGGCATGTCGACTCGCGGCATCAGTACCGCGCTCTGGCTTAGCAACTGTGGTGGCGTCAGTACCACCTCCTCCAACTGGTGAAGTGACGGCCTCAATATTGTCGGCTGGATCATCATCCATGGTGGCATCAATACCACCGTCATCATCTCTCGCGGCGTCAGTACCGAGATATTGAGTATCCTTAAGCGCATCATGGAAGCATGTCGATCGCATCATATGCGATCGGGGCGACTAGTCGTACTAGTCGCTAGATGCAGCGGAAATTAAAATTTTTAAAACTAGAGATAAAACCACATGATCACGAGAACACTTCTCGGATCGTTTCATCAAACCATCAAGTATAAAGAATACCTCTTGAAGCGTGGTTGTGATCGCGAGATCCCAAAGTAGAGATCCTCATGTCTTAAGTCCGATCCACGAAGAATGCACTTGCGGGCGTGATGATGAGTCACGTTCCTCCCCGCAATCCTCGATGAAGATCCAAGCATGGCTCCCCCGATTTCGTCAAACGAAATCCGTCGTCTTCCTTTAGAGTAAGAAGCTCCAGAGAAGAAGGAGATCCTTGAGTCGTCGAGAGTCTCTCCTTTCTCAACATAAGATGGACGACCATCTTTTGGAGGAGAGAAAGAGAGAGGGCGAGAATATGAGAGAGAGAGAGTTGCAACCATTTACAACTCTTTATTATGTTGTTCCTTGGAAGGCTACCCTAGCCCTCCTTTTATATTAGTTTAGGATCCAATGGATCTCAATCCATGGGACACATGGATCCAATGGCCAGGCTTGGTCCATGTAAAATCAATGGCTATGATTGTTGTTGGTTAAAACCAACAACATTAATTTAAATTAAAATATGTTGCAACATTATCAACATAATTTAATTTAACTAATTAAGAGATAATGTGACAACAAAAGGGAGTCAACTAACCTCCCTAAATCATAGGGGGCGTCACCTATGAATGAGTCATAGGTGGCGCCACCTCTTATTTAGGTGGTTAATTTGTCTCCTTTTTATTTTATCTTATTATTTCTTAATTAATTTTGCAATAACAATTATCACAAAATTATTCACCAAATCAATTCCAAATTAATTTGTGAATATTTCAATCAAGCCATTGAACATTATGTGAATCATATTCACAACCCAAACTAATTTGTAAATTACACTTCCAATTAATTAATTAATGTGAATCCAATCCACACTATTAATTAACAAATGCTATTTACATAGATTCTCTCTCTTCAATATATGTATTATAAATCATATTTATAATACACATAAATCATGGATAGTATTCTAATCCTTGATAATTAAATCTCATTTAATTATCTTGGATAATAATTCTCACAATATGAATCATATTCGTATTAAGCTTGATAATTAAATCTCATTTAATCATCAAGTTCTTCTTGCTTGGATATGGAATTCATCAAATGAATTATTCTTGAATTCCTTCAAGAATAATGTGCTTTCTCCGCAGATACTTGGAGATAAGGACAGGGCGATTGTATTGTTCCACGTATAGTGACTTGGATGTTGAGATCTCGTCTCAAATCCAGATTGTACGAACCTCCCACAGATGCTTGATTAAAATAAGACCGCAAATCCAATCTTCTCGTTGAATCTGAATCTCATTCAGATCAATGTCCAACACTTGGACTAAGTTCAGATTGCTTCTCTACTGGAAGGAGACTAAAATCCAGACCTGTTTCATCACTCCCTCGGAATGGAAGCGTCATGGATATACAATCGTTTATGATCACATCACCCTCAGGTATTCCCAATACCTGTACATCCTGCATACTGGAAGACCCATGATCAACCCGAAGATCAAGATCTATTTTACACTATCTTCTTCAAGGTTTGATCACTAAGTTTCTCATTTGATCATTGGGATTTGGTATCAATCATATACTTTCCAAAAGCATATATCATACCTAGGTCTTGATCATATACTTTCCAAAAGTATATATCAAACCTACAAATTCAGTCAAGCTTCCAAAGCAAGACGACCGTGCACGGAATTTGATTCTTCCCAATATCTCATGAGTGAGCTCATGTCTTCCGTTTCAGTAGTGAACCTGTATGATCCCTTTGAGAGATCGTATTACTCATATGCCCTTATATGCACACCAACGCGCCGGTGTATAGACCTTGGTTAGGTCATCAACCTATTGGTCTGTCAAATGTACATACTCAGACATATAGCAATACATCTATCTCCGGTCAGAGGATGCGTGCCTATGCTGTGACAGCATTCAACATAGGACTTAGGTTATCTTGATCTCGTTAAGTCAACTCTTTGACCTAACTAATCTGACACCTCCGAATCTCTATTCCTATGCAGAGGACCTGCATCAAGAGTTCGCTCAGATATCAGCCTATGTGAGAAAGGATTGCCATCTCCTAATAAGGCTGGAGATCACATCTTAATAATCATTTGACGGTGCTTGATGAGTCCTTAATCTAACCCTTTAGATATTCATCCAAACACCAGCCTCTATGATTCAACAATTGAATCAACAGCTGTATGATCATTAAGACAGCCATGGTACATAACCCTAATTGTACAGAGGGACCTATTATGCAAATTATTTATTCTTCATTTTAGATCAGGGAATGATATTCGCAATAACATTTATTGCATAATGGCTCGCCGTGGGCTCACATGTCCAACAATCTTCCACTATCCCAAAGAGCCATTAATGGGCTAATCATTTAAACCTACACTCATGTGACAATCATAGGCTATTTTAGAAAAAAAATAGCTAGGTAAGCCGATCAGTCACTCTGTTCCCAAAAGACTATGCCAAGTCTTTTTACGGCACTTGCATATCCCTAGGTAACAGTGCTCGCATCCAATGCGAATGTTGCATCTAATGCAGCCAATACTCAATCTAGTCAAAGCAGTTATAGTGTCCTTGACACTATTGCTCAATAATTATTATAACCAGTATTTCCATAATCCTTATCAGAATACCCTTATTCCGGGAGATCACTATCTCTCAAGGTATCCACAGTTAAGACCTTTTAGATCTCTATCTATAAAGTCTTAAGCTCTTGAAGATAAGACTTAGAGATCACTATCTCAAAAGCCTTGTCATCTTTGAAGATATTGTTATTACTGCAATCAAGTGTTATTTCTCCATAGTAGGATTAGTAACAGTTTACTTCTCCCACTGCATGGCAGACATCTGGCTTTTGTACACATCTAGCATACTTAGCTTCTCGTAACTGATGCACAAGTGCAAGCAGTTCTAGCATTCACTTCCTCAACTCTTTGAGGTGCTATCCCTTTAGATAGGTTAGTATCAAATCTCAAGGGAAAGGAAGCCTTTCTAGGAATTTCCAAGAATGGAATATGTCCAAGGTGTACTACAAATGTGACAGTCCCAATACCTTCTTTTCTTTGCTTCTGAACAACTTCAGAACTAAGATCTAAGAGGTATTCCTGAGATCATATCTCAAGGTATGGAATAGCCAGACTATAAAACACTTATTATCATCCTTATATCATTCCAAATGATTAGGATATTATCTACATTTAGCACGATGAACACAATGGAACTCCCACTAAGCTTCACATGGTTCATCAAGATTCTATTTGAAATCATAACATTTATAATTTCATAAAATCTTATGTTCCAACAACAAGAAGCTTATTTGAGTCCACAGATGGATTTCTTTAGCTTTCACACCTTACTTTCCCCGATCATGAAGCCCTGGGGCTACTTCATGTGAATATCCTCAGAGAGGTATTCTTAAGAGGAATGCAATCTTGAATTACATCCTGAAGATGCAATAGTCAAGTGTAGCTAAGGTTAGCAATATTCTGATGAGTTTAAGCATGGTTACCGAAGAGCAAGTCTCATCGCAAGCAATGTCTTCTCTTCCGATGTGTAGCTTATTTCTACGAACCGAGCTTTGAAGGTCTCTACCTTTTCATCTGGTTCCCTTTCTCTTGAAGATCCATTTACACCTTAATGGGTCTAACCCTTATAGGTGGAAACTCGAGGGTCCATATACAACACTTGTATATGAAGTCTACTTTAGACTTTATTGCTAATATCCATCATTCCATGTCATGATCCTTAGGAGCTTCATCACATGAAGTCCGATCATTGTCAGACTTGGCTGACACATGGAATACATCCTCAAACTCATTTGAAGAGGTATTAATGTTTCATCTTTAATTGTCCTTTTAGTTTTCGATTTCAGGAGCCTCATTATCTTCTCAAGATTAAATGAGTTCCTTTACTTCATTTTCATCTTGATTCTCAAGAGTCTCAATCCTCCAAGAATCACATTCTCAGAGATGAGATCTTTTAAGAATCTCAAGGTCATAAAGTAGGTATCCAATACCATACTTTATTTTCCTAATGAAGTAGCACTCTCAAGTGCTAGATTCCAGCTTACATCCATGGAACCTTATTAAGGATATATATTGTAGTCTCTACTACACATATATACCAGGAAACTAAGAGGATAATTATGCTAAAATTCATCGACCAAATCATGTTACACATGATCCAATTGTATCTCCCTACCACTCTATTGAGTTTAGGTTTATCAGGAGGAGTGAGATAGAAATGATTTTCATATCTCCATAAGGTATTCTTTGAATTTTATCTAATTCATTTCATCTTTCTTCAAACTTTGGTTCTAAACCAAAATTATGAAATCTTTGAACATTTCAAAGGTTTCTCAGGTGAAGAGAAGAAATCTCATATCATACATAATCATCAATAGATATCACATATCTATAATGTTCACTATGATATAAATGATCTACATACATCAACATGTATGAGATCTTGAATACCTCGACATTCAAGACCATTCCCAGAGAAGGGTGTATTGGACATTTTTACTTTGAATACGATATTCACAAGTATATAAGATTTGAAATTTTAGACATTCTAAAGTTTCATATCTTCCTAGTCTATTGATCAAATCAACAGAAAAATGTCTAAGACTCGATGCCAGATCATTGTCAAATGATCTTCATCCTCCTATTGATCTATCAAGGTTTAATTTTCAGTATTAGAAATCTTAATGAACCATTCATTAATTTTCTAATTTTGTGGAGTCCACTAGATGTTAGATTACTATCTGAAATATATCCATCATAACCTTTTATGATAGTTCTATCTCAGAATTCATGTTTATTTCCAACATTTAGAAACAAACAATGAGTGTATTCTACTATCTAAGTCATAGAGACATTCTCCAAGACTAAGGGCTCTCCCACTGAGAATATGAAGTCCATCTATCCAACATAGACTGCTGCAACAATTACAGCAATATCCATGTAGATGACTACTAAACCTTAAGATCAAATTTCTAATCTTCTAATATGTATATGCAACCAATTGCAAATGTCCTTAGAAGATTGGGATGAAATTGTCAGACTTTATTTTATGAAATAAGAAAGTCAAAGTCAATGATTATATGTAGATTATTCTCATGCTCTATCTGAGTCCTTCACTAAGGATTTTAGATAGACTTGATAGTCATACTATCAACACATCAACTTATTGCAGTATTGGCATTCATCCAACTCTTTGGATGTGATATGGAAGTCACAGAAGTAGGTCAACTCTTTGACTTTCCTTCTTACTCGGGTCCGACCCATGCTTCCACTGTGCTCTCTTCTCTATAAACAACCATTGTTCAAGACAAAGAATCTCTTATGTTGGATTCTAAGGATTTCAATACAAGAGCATTTCAACATTTATACATGCTTCATTAAATTCATTCAAAATGATTAATATGAAGCTTCATGAATGACTAGAGTATAGACAGTAATGATGACATTCATCATATCTACATACATTATAGCTCTTAGAGACTTAGGTTCAGGTAGGTATTCAAACATTTTGAATACATCATCTCTTTCGAGCTATTATTCTGCATAATGCAGAGAACCATGTCATTCATGATTAAATATCTAGAGCACATATGTATGCCAAAATATCTTCTTTTATTTTATAAGGATTATTTGACAATTACGATCACCATCGACATGTGACTTCTAAAGTACACTCGATGAAAGATCAAGAACATAGAGACATACAAACCCTAAGGTGATGTCTTATTGTTTTATTTAATTGTCATTCCTCATTAGGTTGAGGAAACTTGCACATTGCAACCACATACATTATGTGTCCAATTGCAAGTACAATATCTGGATCATGAGTCCAATCTAAGATATTTTACTGGTTATTATTGAGTATAACATTGAGTGGGTTTAATGAAGGATTATCTGAAATAAGAAATTTGCATAAGTGTATATATTATATATATATGTTTTACTTTGATTTAGGAATTTTTATATCAAAGTTGTCTTGCCTTGTCAACACTGAAAGTTCATTCCCTTAATTACTTTCAATGTAAGAGATATTCTTACCATTATATCTCTAATAAGATCTGGGATCTCCTTTCCTATCTTTGTCGCATCCCAATAATATGAGAACTTACGACTCCAATAAAAAGAAGCGGGAACTCATTCTGCCTTGCAAGTCCAACTTGCATTCCCAATTCGGTCTTTAACACCCGGGCCCACCACCCCTAAGATGATGTTGACCCGTTGCTAATTGAACCAACCATCAACAGGATTAGAACTCGCTATGCGCAATCCAATATCGCCCCAATAATATGAGGACTCGATATTGGGTCACTACGCATACGGCCTTACTCTTTCGAGAAGCAAAGAGCCCGATCCAGATGCGCTTGCATATAGGATCTGTCACTTCGGACAGGTGTCTCCTACATACAATCCCTGGCGACGGAACCCTTCGCCTTGACGGGAGACCATGGATGTCACTTATGTGATCCTCCACCTCATATTCAAATTGTAATTAATTATCGTGAATCATATTCACATAATTAATTCTTCCAAGGGAAATACACATCTATTTATGATAGAGTGTTTAGTGGATATAATTAATTTAATCATATTAAATTAATCATTAATCCAATCATCAATCAACAAACATGTCTTTTACTTGAATAGTAGGTATATACTCAAAGTACGTATTATTCGAATTTTAATAATTAGAAAAATACACATTGTCTGTCTCCGGTATTATACAGTCCCTACCCGCTGTCATGGCCAGTACCGACGAGAGTGGGACGGACCACATACGTTGCAACCCGCTACCCCAGTGCTCTCCGACTAGGCACCACATCCGCCTCGGGAAAGGATAATACCAGATAGACCATCATGTACTTTGAGATGTTCATCGGTTTTTCAACCGAAATTATACCATATAATATAAATCAAAACATTTTTGATTATAAGGAGATTTGATAGACAAATCCCCAATCCTATTCAAGCAAAAGGGTTTTTCATGTAAGAGTTGTCCTACAACAATTGTAGGATAAACTATGGTTTTCATGAAAGCAATGTTTGTTGATGAACCAATGATCAAGATTCAATATCTCATCATTGTGGTTTAGGCAAGTGTCATTCAATGAAATAATTATCTCTTTAAATATTTCACAAATATTTATCACTAATTATTCCAGAAAATTAACAATTAATTTTCATCATGATAATTGAATGACATATCACAAGGTTCAAGATCAAAATTGTTAATTTCCAGCAGTGACCCCAAATCACTAAAATTAATTTATCTTGATTAATTTAAATCCAAAAAATGCAAACTCAGTTTCCAAATATTACCTATTTGATTTATTAAAGAACCCAAGTGATAATTCATGCATTTCAAGGAGGATTAAAATCGTAATTATCTCATTAATCATGTTCAAATATGCAGTTCCGCAACAGTGAATATAGTCATATTCAAAAAGCCATATCTTGAGCAAATGAAGTCCAAATTTAGTAAACACAAGTTCTATGGTTTCCTTGTTTAATGGGGAACAAAAACCAATTAAAAATTTCGTGTTTAAACATTTTAAACAGTACAGAAAAATTCAATTAGACAGAGGTGCGAAAATTGAAATGCAGTAAAAATTTCGCAACCCTTTCAAGAACCAAATCGTCTAAGGTCTATGGATCGTATCCAAAACCTTATTCAAACCTGGCTCTGATACCAATTGAAGGATATTGAGTATCCTTAAGCGCATCACGGAAGCATGTCGATCGCATCGTATGCGATCGGGGCGACTAGTCGTACTAGTCGCTAGATGCAGCGGAAATTAAAATTTTTAAAACTAAAGATGAAACCACATGATCACGAGAACACTTCTCGGATCGTTTCATCAAACCATCAAGTATAAAGAATACCTCTTGAAGCGTGGTTGTGATCGCGAGATCCCAAAGTAGAGATCCTCCTGTCTTAAGTCCGATCCACGAAGAATGCACTTGCGGGCACGATGATGAGTCACGTTCCTCCCCGTAATCCTCGATGAAGATCCAAGCATGGCTCCCCCGATTTCGTCAAACAAAATCCGTCGTCTTCCTTTAGAGTAAGAAGCTCCAGAGAAGAAGGAGATCCTTGAGTCGTCGAGAGTCTCTCCTTTCTCAACATAAGATGGGCGACCATCTTTTGGAGGAGAGAAAGAGAGAGGGCGAGAATATGAGAGAGAGAGAGAGAGTTGCAACCTTTTACAACTCTTTATTATGTTGTTCCTTGGAAGGCTACCCTAGCCCTCCTTTTATATTAGTTTAGGATCCAATGGATCTCAATCCGTGGGACACATGGATCCAATGGCCAGGCTTGGTCCATGTAAAAATCAATGGCTATGATTGTTGTTGGTTAAAACCAACAACATTAATTTAAATTAAAATATGTTGCAACATTATCAACATAATTTAATTTAACTAATTAAGAGATAATGTGACAACAAAAGGGAGTCAACTAACCTCCCTAAATCATAGGGGGCGTCACCTATGAATGAGTCATAGGTGGCGCCACCTCTAATTTAGGTGGTTAATTTGTCTCCTTTTTATTTTATCTTATTATTTCTTAATTAATTTTGCAATAAAAATTATCACAAAATTATTCACCAAATCAATTCCAAATTAATTTGTGAATATTTCAATCATGCCATTTAACATTATGTGAATCATATTCACAACCCAAACTAATTTGTAAATTACACTTCCAATTAATTAATTAATGTGAATCCAATCCACACTATTAATTAACAAATGCTATTTACATAGATTCTCTCTCCTCAATATATGTATTATAAATCATATTTACGATACACATATATCATGGATAGTATTCTAATCCTTGATAATTAAATCTCATTTAATTATCTTGGATAATAATTCTCACAATATGAATCATATTCATATTAAGCTTGATAATTAAATCTCATTTAATCATCAAGTTCTTCTTGCTTGGATATGGAATTCATCAAATGAATTATTCTTGAATTCCTTCAAGAATAATGTGCTTTCTCCGTAGATACTTGGAGATAAGGACAGGGCGATTGTATTGTTCCACGTATAGTGACTTGGATGTTGAGATCTCGTCTCAAATTCAGATCGTACGAACCTCCCACAGATGCTTGATTAAATCAAGACCGCAAATCCAATCTTCTCATTGAATCTGAATCTCATTCAGATCAATGTCCAACACTTGGACTAAGTTCAGATTGCTTCTCTACTGGAAGGAGTCACTAAAATCCAGACCTATTTCATCACTCCCTCGGAATGGAAGCGTCATGGATATACAATCGTTTATGATCACATCACCCTCAGGTATTCCCAATACCTGTACATCCTGCATACTGGAAGACCCATGATCAACCCGAAGATCAAGATCTATTTTACACTGTCTTCTTCAAGGTTTGATCACTAAGTTTCTCATTCGATCATTGGGATTTGGTATCAATCATATACTTTCCAAAAGCATATATCATACCTAGGTCTTGATCATATACTTTCCAAAAGTATATATCAAACCTACAAATTCAGTCAAGCTTCCAAAGCAAGACGACCGTGCACGGAATTTGATTCTTCCCAATATCTCATGAGTGAGATCATGTCTTCCAGTTCAGTAGTGAACCTGTATGATCCCTTTGAGAGATCGTATTACTCATATGCCCTTATATGCACACCAACGCCCGGGTGTATAGACCTTGGTTAGGTCATCAACCTATTGGCCTGTCAAATGTACATACTCAGACATATAGCAATACATCTGTCTCCGGTCAGAGGATGCGTGCCTTTGCTGTGACAGCATTCAACATAGGACTTAGGTTATCTCGATCTCATTAAGTCAACTCTTTGACCTAACTAATCTGACACCTCCGAATCTCTATTCCTATGCAGAGGACCTGCATCAAGAGGTCGGTCAGATATCAGCCTATGTGAGAAAGGGATTGCCATCTCCTAATCAGGCTGGAGATCACATCTTAATAATCATTTGACGGTGCTTGATGAGTCCTTAATCTAACCCTTTAGATATTCATCCAAACACCAGCCTCTATGATTCAATAATTGAATCAACAGTTGTATGATCATTAAGATAGCCATGGTACATAACCCTAATTGTATAGAGGGACCTATTATGCAAATTATTTATTCTTCATTTCAGATCAGGGAATGATATTCGCAATAACATTTATTGCATAATGGCTCACCGTGGGCTCACATGTCCAACAGGGTACTGTAGATGATACTGTTGCTGAAGCTGCTCTCGCCTCCAAGGCTGCCCGTGTTCATAGGGACGAGGACTGTACTGCTGGTGCTACTAGGATGACTGCAGCTGATGCACTGGGGGCTGGGGCTGCTGTTGCTGCTCATGCTGTTGGTTGTACTGGCCACCCTGAACTGGAGGTTGCTACTGGGAACTGGTGCCTCCGGTCGACCAACGGAATCCGGGATGGCCTCGTCGGATACCAGGCTGGGGTCGGTCGTACCAAATCCCGTTGACATCCATCAACGGCTCCGGCTTGTAGATGGGTGTAGGGAGTACTGCCAGGGGATGATCCGATTGATACACCACCATCTGAGTGTCCTAGGATGGTGGTGGCTGGTGAAACTACGGTGGCTGCTGGTACGACTTCGCATGTACAAGGTGAACCTGTCTTGGCTGACTGGAGTGTGGACGAGATACCACTACTGCTCGGTTCTCCTCGTGACCGAAGACGGGGCTGAGAAGCCGTCTGTGCCTCCTGAAGACACATAAACTGTGTCTTCATGTCACTCAGCGTCTGTGCCATCTGATCCATCTGCGTGATACCCTGGCACTGCTTCTTCTCTATCAACTCGATCCGGTCCAGCTTCTCGCTGATGATGCCCATGTTTGCGGCTGTGGACTCGACCTATGCAGATGTTGCGGACGAAGTGGAAGGAATGGCATCGACCCGTGCTATCCTCTGAAACTGCACCGTTTGTGGCTGTGGGCGTCCCTGAGTGTAGAATCGGGTTTGGGACATCACTGTATAGTTCTCGGCCATCTCCTCGTAGATGGCCCAGACCTGATCCTCATCCTTGGCGAAGTAGGAACCGCCATATGAAGCGTTCACCAGGTCCTGCAGCTCTGGTGTCAGCCCGCAAAAGAAGCTCTGAACTAGGTTCGGCTTCGTGATGTCATGGTGCGGGCATCTGTTTGTAATCTCTTTGAACCTCTCCCATGCCTTGTGGAACTGCTCATTGAGGATCATGGAGAAGTTGCTGATCAGGGCCCTTGCTACATTGGTCCGCCCGAGTGGATAGTACTTGTTCAAGTACTCAGTGGGAGCTGCTCCCAGGTGTCTACGAATCTCCCTAAGTGCTTCAGCCAGTTGGCTGCACTGTCGGCCAGGGAGAAAGGGAAGGCAATCATCCTGATGGTGTCCTCGTCCACCTGCCGATCATGGATGGTGCTGCAGATCATCTCAAACTCCTGGAGATGTAGATGGGGCTCCTCAGTGGCGAGCCCATGGAAGCGAGGTAGAAGCTGAAGTGTGTTCGGGGGGGACTTGAAGTCCCACACGATAGCTGGAATAACCACCCACCGGTGTGTCAGTGTCAATCCGGGGTTGTGTAACTCACGCATCAGCCTCGGTTGCTCTGCTGATGCTGCTGCTGGCTGCTCTGGTCCCTCTGGCTGATCTGGACCCCTTCGTCCATCGGCTCTCGGCTGCTCTCGTCGGTCCTCAGCCTCTCCATCTCTCTCCTCATCTCCACCGTGAAAGCTCCCTGATCACGTATCTATCGCTACGTGGTCTCAAGGGAAGCTAACATGGTGGTGTTGATCGCACCCTGGTCCAGGACATATGTGGTCATCTCCGGTCTCTGATCCTCGATGCTCTCCTCACTGTTGTCCATGTTCTCTGCAATGGTAAAAAGCCCAAACTCAGGTGCCGATAAATCATATGTCTGTTGTCTCGCATCTGGTACTGGCATCCCAGGACAGGTAGAAGGGTGGTCAAGGGGAACAGGGCGGAATTGAACTCGGGTTCAGAGAGCGGGTCTACGGCTCTTACGAACCAACCTATATGAACGAGCTGGAGCGCTAAAAAGCGGTGCAGCCAGAGGCTGCCTAAGAGACCTCCTGCGCATAAGACCGTAAGAGCTCGGTTAATTATCTTATCAATGTTATTTAGGTGATAATGTCAGGATATCAGAGCAGTTACGTCAGCTGATAGGAATCCAATCCACCAACCAGACTATTCCGTATAAAAGATCGGTAGTCTGATCGAGGCTTGGATATAGCTCTATCCTAGTGTGCGGGTCGCTCTGTCGCTCAATCAAACCAGACAATGAGTGGGTTGCTCTCCCCAAGACAGATTTTTATTTGAGATGTATTTTAGGGTCAAGTGTGTTTAGCAGTCCCAATTTTATCGTTTTTCTTTTTTAGGTATTTTTCTAGCAAACAACGCCTAACAAATTTTTCGGTTCACCTAGTTATTTAAGTCCGAAAACTGGGGGGAGAAGATGAAAAAGCCGATGTGCGAGAAATCAATCATGCATGCAGAGTAAGAAATGCATACCTGACTCCATCAGTCTACATGCAGAGTGATCCACGCATAAAATAAAGACTGAAATAAAACTACCTATATGATGCACGAGAATCCGGCCTTAGACGTAGTAATTTCTACACGTAATCACAGTAGCCGGGTACTCAAGCCTAGGTCTGAAGTCCTATCTTGGGAGCCACTCGGTGTTCGCCACAATGGATCCTGCACGCGCTGTATGTGACTCCTCAAGGCACGTGGACTAGAGCCTAAGTAAACTTTTTCTTGTGATTTAATTAATTAAGTCCAATTATCGATCGATAGGTACAGGTAGATAATTAGGGATTGGGCTTTAATTAATTACGTCACAATCAATAAAATCCTAAGCTAGGGCTAAATCTGCGCAAATCAGATAAGCAGTAATAATATACAAGAAAACAAAATCGGCAAAAAATCGTGGTGAGGTCCCCCGAGCACACCGGTGCTTAGCGAAACAGACCTCGATAAGTCACCACAGTCTAAGTCTGAATCCATGTATTATTACAAAAATATAGTTCTGCAAAAAAATAAACAACTCTACTCTACGGCTATTCCATAGCTCCCGCACTTCGGTTCTCCTCCTCGCGCTCTCCGGCGGCTCCGTAAAGAAGAGAGCTACCACTGAATCCCGTTATTGCTTCGGCTTCCGAAAAGCCACCTTGGTCCTCGGGACCTCGCAAGAAATAGAAACAGAAGTATGTCAGACCAAATTATTATAGAAATAAGCAAATAACATCAAAGAGAAAAATATCTACAAATATGCACAAAAAGCCGCGAAAAACCGTAAAAAATCTAAAGACTACTAAGCCGTGCTCCCCGACAACGGCACCATTTTAATGATCAAATAATCAAAGATCTCACCATCGGGCCAAGGTAAAAGTGTTCGATGTCGTTGCGACCCGAATAGAGAGACTCGGTCAATCAAGAAAAATAAGGAACCACCAAATCGAAAGATAAATCAAGGAAATCAAACAGCGGTCCTCGCTAGTTTATTAACCTGGTATAGCGACGAGGGTCGGACTCAAGGAGCACGGGTTGGCCGAGACGGCCTACGAAGTAGTCAAAAAGATAAAATGATGAAGAAAATGTTTTTGGTGGATTTTAATTGTTTTTAATTTGTTTGTGTTTTTAATTATATAAGAAAATGCAAGAGAAGGTAAAAAAGAGCAAATACAACATTTTTTTAAACACCCAAAAATGCACAGAAAATTGGAATAAATTATTTTTATGTTTTTTTATGTTTTTAAGTGTTCTTGGTGACTTTATGGGGATTTTATAATTTTAGTTGATTTTCTAAAAATCGATAAAGGGGAAAACAGTGGATTACTATGCAGCCAGACTTGAAAGGCCAATTAAAAATATATAATTGGCTATAAAAATAAGGAGGCAATTTTATGAAAAATATATACAAAAACTAAGCTACAGAAAAGAGTTTGCATTTTTTTGAATTTTATAGAATTGTTAATGATTTTTATAAGATTTTTAAGGTTTTCTATTTTTATGAGTTTTATAAATCCAAATGAGCAAAAAATTTGATAGAAACTCAAACACAGCAAAAGAAACAAACTCTAATGTTTTTAGAATTTTTAGAAAAAGTTTTTGTATTTTTCTTTGATTTTCCTATCCAAACAGTAACAAAAATACGAGTTTCTGAAATTTTAAAAATAGGAAAAAGCCATAAAATGTCCAAAATTTTTAATGAAATTTTTACACAGTGGCAGGAGACACGTGTCCAAATTTCACTTGATTTGGAGTTTATTTGCTATTTTATTAAACCAATAAAAAGCTACAACACACATGGACCTATTTGCAAGAAAACATAGTTCGGAGGGCTAAATTATAACACGTGCAAAAATCTTAGGGTGGAAAGTGTAAAATTCGCAAACAATTAGCACATGTCCAATTAAATCCACGCACAGGGGTATAAATGCAAATATTGAAACTAAAACTTCATTTCATAACATAGTAGAAAACCCAAGCCCATACATGCAATTTGTCCAAAATATCACGTGTTGAAGCACGTGTCTCACACAATCAGGGACTAAAATGCAAATAAAATAAACATAGGGTCCAAGGTGCAAATTATCCAAAACAAAAACAACTACGAACAATATTTACAGGACTAAACTATAAAAGCTAAATAAGAAGGGGCCTAAGTGAAATTACCCCTATTATTAACGATTGACAGCTGAAGGAGTACCACGTGGAGATCTGATGGTTGAGAAGTATGCACGCCTCTTCAGCGATGGATGTCTCTGATTAGATCCCAGATGGATCGGACGTCTTTGAGCCTCCCTCGAACGGGTGGTCTAGATCAGTACTAGCAGAGGGGCTCGATCGGACGGCGAAGGAGGATCTTGGAAGAACACGACGCTGACGAACTTCGCCGGCTTAGTACGCGTGGTGGAGGGCTCCTCCGGAGCTGCTGAGATGAGGAGAAGAACGTCTACGCCGGTCCGCAGCTGGTGGGTGGCTCCGATGAGGCTAAGGAGCTCTGGAGATTTCCGGCGACGAAGAAGGTGCGGAGCTGCTGTGCTCGAATGATTCGACCTCCAGATGAGGTCGATTTGACCTGTAAGCTGCACAGAAAGAAACCTGGGTCGAGGGCAAAGTGCCTCGACCCGTTAGCGGGCGAAGGGGGTGGTCGGATGGGTCGAGTCGTGGGTCTCCGATGAGGCGACGACGGAGGGGACTCGAGATCCTGCTCCGGGGCAAGTCAGGGTGATCGAAGGTGCGAAGAAGGTGGAGTAAAGTCTCGTGAAGGTGATCGGGGGTCGGATGGTCAAATGGGTGATCAGAGGTGCGTGAGTTGGCCAGCGAAGGCCGGCGGCGCAAATTGGGAAAATCTGAAATTAATCTAACCTAAGGGGTATCAAGGCTACCTGATGGACATAATCGACTGTGCTGGAGGTCAGGGAGCTCCTGGGGTCGTCTCCTCGATGGCTCGTCGAGGCCAGAGGCTCAGCACGCTCGGTGGCAGAGCACGACGGCGAAGCTCTCCGGATCAGTGGCTACAACCCTCTACTCCTTATTGCGACACCCTCTCTTGATAGCTGTCACTCTAGGGATAAGGATGGAGGTCCTGGGACTGGAAGACCATGGCCAAAGGTCAGAGAAAAGTGTGGCGGAGCTGAGACTTTATAATACAAGGGGTCCATGAAGATGGGATTCAGGCACGCTCGACGATGCACGGATCCCTTGGCAAATCCCCGGGCGAGGGTCTTGGATCAGTCGACTATAATCGGGGCCCAGGGTTTTAGGAAATGGAGGTGGATCAGATTGGGAAAATTTTGAAAACTCGGGTCAGAAACCCGATTCGCGAGAAAGGGGTCCGCGGGGGAGAGTTGACCGGGGTTCAACAATCCCCCGAGGACCAATAGGAAAATTCCATTTTTTTTATTATTTGTAAATTCATTTTAAATTAGTAAATGATTTTATTTCAAAAAAGTTTGAACATGAAAAATGTTTATTACTTTTAAAATTATTTTTTAGTGATTTTTATTTATTTTTTTGAAAAATAAATAACGTATTTACATTATTTTATTAATATATATAGGTATTTGTACATATGTATTTCTGAATCTTTATTTTTATTGTTTTATTTTTGTATAATTATTCCAGTTTTATATTTTATTTATTGATAACATAAAATTTGGGATAATAAGGTATTTTTATTTTATTTTTATGGTTTATTTACATTAGTTAAATAAATAGATCTATATACATATGTACATGGTATATATACAATGGGTGAATTGACTTTTATTATTTTTCTTTTTATTTTTATTTTTCTGATTTTTATTTTATTTTTACAAATATGTACAAAATATGAGAAACATCTTTTTATTTTTATTTTGAGGAAAATAAAATTATTTATATATATAGGTGTATGTACAAGCACGATTGACCCTATCTCCCTCTACTTGGTTTCTTTTGCGGTCAGGCCAAGGCTTGGCCCTCCCTTGAGATTAGGTCACTCAATATTTATTCTAAATATTTCCCTCTTTTTCTTTTATTTTGTTTATTCCTTTATTTTTACACAAAAACATGCTAATTATGATTAATTACATGATGCTGCATTTTGATAATTTATGATATTTACAAATATTTACATGGCATTTTGCCAAGGTTTCTACCTAAAATAAAGGAATAAAGAGTGATGAATGGGGATTCATCAGCAACCCGCACACGCTTTGGCTGGGTAATTTACGCCATACCCCCTTGCATTTTATTTCAGTTATTGTTTAGTCTATTAAATAACTTAGCACACTTAGATAATTTTGCATATCAGTTACTGCAGTTTATGTATTTACACTTTAGTCCCTATTTTGTGGATGCACGTGCTTCGACATATTATGAATGTTAGTCCCTATTTTGTGGCTGGGATAATTGCATGTAGGGGCTTGGGTTTTATGAATGTTATGGATTGAAGTTTTTTTTAGATATTTGCATATATACCTCTGTACGTGGATGAATTGGAGCATGTGTTGAAATTTATGCGCATTTTGCACTGAACCCCCTATACTTTCCGTACATGTTTCCTTTTATCCCTCCGAACTTATTTTTCTTACACCTAGGACCCTGTATGTTGTGCCTTGTTTATTTGTTGAATAAAATATCATATCAACTTCAAATCTTATGTAATTTGGATACGTGGCTCCTGCCACTGTGTAAAAATTTTTATTGATGTTTGCTATTTTTAAAATTCAGAAACACCCTTCTTTTCTACTTTTTGAATTGGAAAATCAACTAAAAATCTTAAAAACCCCCCAAAAATTTAAAAAAAATTAGGTATTGTTTGTTTCAGTGTTTACTTGCTTCAGTCCAATTTTTTTTTGCATTTGGACATATAAAACCCGTAAAAATTGAAAAACTCCAAAAACTTTATAAAAATCACTGAAAATTCTAAAAAATCAAAACAATGCAATTTCTCTTCCTGTACCTTAGTTTTTATCTGTAGGTTGATATAAAATTATCTCCAGATTTTTAGAGGTTATTTATCTATTTTTAAATAACCTTTAAAATCTGGTTGCACATTAGCAACGTATTTTTCCCTTTTTCTATTTTTATAAAATCAACAAAAAATATAAAAAACTGAGTAAATTACCAAAAACACTAAAAAACTATAAAAACCAAAAGCATTTTTATTACATTTTTCTGAATTGATTTGTGTGGTTGAATAATTCATTGAGTGTGCTTCTTTTTGCGTTTTTTATACATTTTCTTCATAATTAAAAATACAAAAAAACACAAAAATCCACCAAAAATATTTTCTCTATTTTATTCTTTTTTGACTACTTCGTAGGCCACTTGACCAATCGTTGCTCCTAGTGTTCGACCCTGGTCGCTATACCTGGTTAAATAAATAGCGAGACCGCTTATTCGACTTTTGACTAATTACTTTTATTTTGTGGTCTAATTTTTCTTGATTGATTGATCTCCGAGATCTGGGTTGCAACAACCCTTGATTGATTTTACCCTTACCCGGATTTTGTGAGATTTTTCAGTCATCACCAACAACCCATTTCACCCTCTAACAAGTCGAGGTAATTTTCCCTCAATCCAGTGATATTCCTGTTCAGGTTTGACTGTGAATGGACCTCATCTATAGGTCCAACAACTGAAGCACAGAGCTCCAGGTGCCTTCACATCGCCGGGCCGTCTCAGGCGTCCTTGGCCTCATCGGAGACCATAAGTAGCTGCGGACGGCCTCGAGCTTCATTTCCCCTCTCAGAGCAGCATCGGAAGAGCACAATAATAATAAGGGTAATTTACGCTTAGGCCCTCTTTAGTTTTTGTATTTATTTAGTAGTCCTGTAAATATTTTTCGGAGTTGTTTTTATTTTGGATAATTTGTACGTAGGACCTTACATTTATTTTAGTTGTAATTTAGTCCCTCTGAGCGTGCATCACGTGGCCAGTCATGTGACATCTGGGATATTTGCATAATTTCTCCTGAACTTTATTGTTGTTACTGATTGGAGGTTTACAAATAGGAATTGCAATTGTACCCATGCCTTCCTGGTTCACGTGTTATCCATGTGAGAATTTGGTTATTTTGCAAAATTAGCACAGTTCTTTTTCCACACGTTATTATTTGGCTGAAAACTTTTCTAAAATTTCAACTAGGTTCCTTTGTGTTGTGCATGTTTGATTGGTTGAATAAAATAGCAATTTTCACCCAAATCTCATGAAATTTGGACACGTGGCTCCTGTCACTGTGTAAATATTTCATTGAGTTTTTAGAACATTTTTGTTTTCATTTTTTATTTTTAAAAATTCAAAAACCCCTTATTTTGCTATTGTCTAAATTGAAAAATCTTCTAAAATTATTAAAAACCCTCTAAAAAATCCAAAAAAAATTAATGTTGCTTGTTTTGTGTGTTCTTGCTTCTTTCCGAATTTCATTGCATTTGAACTTATAAAAACCTTAAAAAGTGAAAAACACTAAAAAACTCATAAAAATCATTAACAATTCAGAAAAAAAAAATAAATTCCTTTTCTTGTAGTAATTTTTTCATAAAATTATATCTAGACTTTTATAGCTTATTTTTCTATTTTTAAATATCCTTTAGAGTCTGGCTACACAGTAGCTTGCAATTTTGATCTTATTTCATTTTTAGAAAATTCACTAAAAATCTTAAAAATCTGAGAAAAATATCAAAAACACTTGAAAAAAAATAAAATCCAAAAATATTTTTATTGCAATTTTCTGACATGTTTTGTGTGTTGAATAATTGTTGGTTTATGCCTTTTTGATTCCCTTTGTTCATTTTCTTAATAATTAAAAATTCCAAAAAATTTAAAAACTTTAAAATCCACCAAAAATACTCATTTCTGATTTCCGACTACTTCGTAGACATCGCATTCCATGCTTCTTGTGTTTGACCCTGGTAGCTATACCAGGTAAAATAAAATAGCGAGACCTCTATTTATTTGATTTCCTTTATTTTGATTTGGTGGTCTTGATTGTTTCTTGATTGACTTAGCCTCGCGGTTCGGGTCGCAACGACCCTGCTTTACTTCTTAACTCGAACTGTAGGATTGTCGGGTCATCAGTTTTCCAGATCTCATCCGCATTAACTCACCAGATCAAGATGATGGGCAGGAGGTCTCTTAGGCATCCCTTGGCTGCACCGCTTTACAACACTCCAGCTCGCTCATCTAGGTTTGTTCATGAGAGCCAAGACCCGCTCTCCAAACCCGAGTTTGATTCCACCCTATTCCCCCCTCGACCACCCTTCTACCAGTCTTGATGTTCCCGAGCAGATACCGCAGCAGATACAAAAATGATTTATCGTCTCCTGAGTTTGGATCTTTTGCCTTTGTAGAGACCATGGCGAGCAGCGAGGAGTGCACTAATGGACCCCGCGGTACAGAGACATATGTGTTGGATCAGGTTGCCGTCAACACCAACCTGTTAGCCTCTCTGGACACCATGCATCGTCAGATGAGAGACCAGGGGCTTTCATGGTAGAGATGCGCCATGAGATGGAGCGGCTAAGAGCAGACAGAGATCAGCCAGAGTAGCCGGAGAGGGAGACATTCCAGACAGAGACCCTGAGGATCCAGTCTAGCCAGCACAACCAGCGAGACCAATGAGGGAGTAGCACAACCCTGGTTCGACTCTCACACATAGATGGATAGTGCTGCCAGCGATTGTGGGGGACTTCAAGTTCCCTCCTCAAACGATTCAGCTTCTTCCCTGCTTCCATGGGCTCGCTACTGAGGATCCACACCTCCATCTCCAAGAGTTCAAGATGATCTGCAGTACTGTCCTCGATTGGCATGTGGACGAGGACACCATTCGGATGATTGCCTTTCCGTTCTCCCTCATAAACAGAGCAGCCAACTGGCTGAAGCATCTAGGGAGATTTGTTACCACATGGGAGCAGCTCGGAACCGTGTACTTGAACAAGTACTATCCACTCGGTCGGACGAATGCGGCTAGTGCCTTGATCAGCAACTTCTCCATGCTCCCCAATGAGCAATTTCACGAGGCATGGGAGAGGTTCAGAGAGCTCACAGACCGATGCTCACACCACGATATATCCAAGCCCAACCTTGTCTAGAATTTCTTCTGTGGGCTTATACCAGTGTTGCAGAGGCTTGGCAATGTATCTTGTGGGGGCTCCTATTTCGCTAAGGATGAGGATCAGCTCTGGGCCATCTATGAGGAGATGGATGAGAACTATACTGTGATGTCCCAGACCAGACTATACACTCAGGGGAAGCCCCACCCACAAGTCGTGTCCTATCAGAGGACAACACCAGTTGAGGCCGGTCATTCTACATCCGCAGCAGCCACAGCGCAGGCGAAGTCTACATCCCCTGATACGGAAATTAACTGTGAGAAGTTGGACCGGATGGAGCTAATAGAGAAGAAGAAGTGCCAGGGTATGTCACAGATTGATTAGATGGCACAGACGCTGAGTGACCTGAAGACCCAGATCATGTGTCTCCAAGAGGCACAGATAGCTTCTTAGCCCCGTCTCAGGTCATGGGCAGATCCGAGCAGCAGCGACAGTTCATCCCAGCACTCCAGTCAGCCCAGACAGGTCTACCATGTTCAGGCGGAGTCGTACCAGCAGCCGCAACAGTTCTACCAGCCACCACCATCCCAGTACACTCAGATGGTGGTCTACCAGCCAGATCAGCCCCCAGCAGTCCGTCCCCCACCCACGTACAAGCAAGAGCCATTGATGGATGTCAACGGGATCTAGTATGATCGACCTTAGCCTGGGATCTGACGAGACCATCCTAGATTCCGTTGGTCGACCGGAGGTACCAGCTCCCAGCAGCAGTCTCCAGTTCAGGGTAGCCAGTACGACCAGCAGCGTGAGCAGGCCCAGTTCCTACCACAGCAGCATCATGCACATCCATACCAGCAGCATGGTCCTCGTCCCTATCAGTAGGGACAGTCTTGGAGGCAGAAGCAACAGCCTCATCAGTATCACTCCCAGTACCCCTCTCACTCCCATCAGCAGCAGCAGCTTCAGTTTCAGAGAGGCCACCCATCATGTTCTCATGGGCCCACCTATGAGAACCCCGCTTTGGATGATTTAGCCCGCCTCATGTCCGAGCAGCAGGACACCTTCCGATAGGAGATGGACGAGTTCAGGAAGGAGATGAGAGAGATTGTGAGAGGGAAGGCTGCCATTCCTGCCCAGATTGAACCAAACTCGAACAACTAGAATATGACGTCTGAGCAGGTAGAGTTCACCGAGTTTACCACTCCTAGTGCTTCACTTGGTGATGTTTCTGCATATCATTTTGATGCTGACTCTGTTATAGTTAGGAGCGGTGGATGCCAGCATGCGGCACCTCATCTGAACGACGACCACTCGTAGCTTCATGAGCGCCAGATGAGGAGGAGAGCGGTGTTGATGATGCTCGAGATGATGATGATAACGGTGGTGTTGACACCACCAAGGAAGTTGATCCAGCCGACGGTACTGAGGCCGTCGTTTCACCAGATTCAGGAGGAGGTGGTGCTTATGCCACCCAATGTGATGCTGAGCCAGAGCGCGATACTGACGCCGTGAACAAGGATGTCGTAGGTGGTACTGAGGCCACCATTTCTGGTTTGGTTGTTCTGCCACCTATTTCTGTATCTCGGGACATTTCTGTAAATAAAGGAAAGGGTTCTTTCTCTTCTATGAGTCCATCTGTGATTATTGGTGATGTTTGCATGGATTCGTCAATGCCACAACAGCAGGGTCCCGTTCCTAGCCCTCCATCTGAGCAGGTCCCAGCCGCCCCTTTTCCCAAGCACTCTGCTTGGCTAAGGGGACCAAAAAAGAAAATCTAAAAAGTTCCATCAGCTAGAGTTCAGCCATCAGATGATAGACAGATTCCAGATACAGCTAACTCTACAGGAGGCCTTGGATCACATCCCCCTCTTCCAGAGGAACCTTAGAGAGAGGACCACCATTCGCAGGAAGAGGAGGAACCACCAGTCAGGGATCCATGTGCTCACTTGTGCCACCTGCTTTGCCATCCGGAACCGTCTGCCAGCCAAGAGGCCAGATGCAGGAGCTCCCTATGTCATATGCCACATACACGAGTAGAGGTTCGATCGAACTCTATTAGGAAGCGGCTCTTCGATTAACCTACTTCCGATAGCCTTACTCGACTGCTTCGAGTTTGGCCCTCTTAGACAGATCAGGACGGTCCTTCAGTTTGCTGATCGATCTGTCAAGAGGCCGAATGGGTTACTTAAAGATGTGGTCCTCACAATTCAAAGCCTGCAATTCCCCGTGGACTTTGTAGCGTTGGACATGGAGATCCCTGAGTCTGTGACCGATACCCCCATCATTCTAGGATGCCCGTTCTTGGGCATAGCCAAGGCAGTGTCCGGCCATGATAGTGGGAAGGTATAATTCCATGTCGAAGGCGAGAGTATACAAATAGAGACGATCAATGAGACTAGATTGCGGGATTCAGCTTGCTCGGAGTCGCTCACATATCCAGAGCAAATGACAGAGCCATAGCGAGACATCCACCAGGAGTGTGATTTTTTGGTCACAGATGATGAGGCAGTTTGGCCAAACCTTGTTTCACGAGCCTTCCTCTTAGATTCAGACCCAACCGATGCATAGATTCCAGTAGAGAGAGCTTGGAGAGTGCATCCTTGGCAAAGGACACCTTTGAGGCAGCATACCAGGTTTCCAATCACGAGGCAGTTGATTTGTTTGATTCAGATTTAGATTTCTCGGAGTCAGACATTGATTGGGCAGAGTTTGATAATATGATTCCTTGTCTGATTTCCACAGAGCCAGCAGCATGGGTGGAGACCACGCCGATTCAGAGTACAGATACACCAGCAGAGCATTCTTCGCCAGATCCTAATTTTCAGCGAGAGCCCTCATTTTCCCATGCAGATTTGGTCGCATTCACTCAGACATTTCAGAGGCCAGATCCTCCAGCTCCCAGTTGCCCAGAGTGGAAGACCTTGCCACAGTCGTTGAGTATAGGTTCCTTGCGGGTGTGCATGAGATGCACCCAGTCATTATCTCAGCAGATTTGACTGGAGAACAAGAGTCTCGTCTGGTGGAGATTCTAGAAAAGAACCGCAAGGTGATAGAATGGAGCGTAGCCGAGCTCCAGGGGATAAGTTCGGTCCTATGCTCCTAGCATATCTATCTCGAGGAGGACGCGAAGCCGTCGCATGAGTTCCAGCGGCAGCTGAACCTGAATCTTCGAGAGGTTTTCATGAAGGAAATCTCGAAATGTGGAGCGCCGATTTTATCTACCCCATCTCCAACTCCAAGTGGGTTAGTCCATTACATGTGGTGCCCAAGAAGACGGGCATCACTATAGTTGTGAGTGAGTCTGGAGAGGAGATCGCTACCTGGGTAACCACTTCTTGGAGGGTCTATGTGGACTATAGACAATTGAATCAGGCCACCAAGAAGGATCATTTCCCGCTGCCTTTTATTGATAAGATTATAGAGAGGCTAGTAGGGAAGAGTCATTACTGCATTCTTAACGGGTACTTCGGATACAATCAGGTAGCCATTGCACTAGAGGACTAGGACAAGACCACATTCACATGTCCCTTCGGGACATATGCTTTCAGAAGCATGCCCTTTGGTCTATGCAACGCTCCGGCGACATTCCAGAGGTGTATGTTGTCCATCTTTTTGGACATGGTGGGTGAGTGCTTGGAGGTCTTCATGGACGACTTTTCGGTCTATGACGATGGGTTTGATGTTTGTCTTGAGTGCCTAGACCACATCCTACAACGATGCATTGAGGTCAACCTTATTTTATCTTGGGAGAAGAATCACTTCATGGTGACTCAAGGGACAGTGCTCGTCCATATCATCTCCAATAGGGGCATGGAGGTTGATTTGGCCAAGGTGGGTATCATTAGAAAACTCAATCCACCATCCAACTTGATACAGTTATGGTCTTTTCTGGGGTACGTCGGTTTCTACGGACGATTCATTCGTGATTTCAGCAGGATTGTCCGGCCGTTGATTTATTTGCTGACCAAAGACACCGAGTTCATAGTTGATGATAAGTGTCTTGCGTCATTTGAGACTCTCAAGAGTCTAGTTGTTGAGGCTCCTGTCCTCCAGCCGCCTGATTGGTCTCTCCCATTCGAGATCATGACGGATGCCTTCGATTTTTGCCGTAGGGGCCATGCTGGGACAGAGGAGGGATGGATTGCATTTTTGCCATTCACTACGCTAACCGTACATTAGATGCCGCACAACGGAACTACATATTTCATAAAGAAAGAGATGCTAGCCGTAGTCTTTGACCTAGATAAGTTTAGATCATACATCATTGGATCTAGGGTGACTATTTACACTGATCATACCGCCATTAGGTACCTCATGGCCAAGAAGGATGCCAAAGAGAGATTGAATAGATGGATCCTTCTACTCTAGGAGTTTGATATTGAGATTAAGGATAAGCCTGGACTCAAGAATGTGATGGCGGATCATCTCTCCCGATTAGAGTATCTTGAGGATTCTGAGCAGATTGACCCTATATGTGAGACCTTCCCAGATGAGGCAATCCTTGCTATCGCCTCACTCCCGTGGTACGCTGACATTGTGAACTATCTTGTTGTAAGAAAGTTCCACAGGGTTGGCCCAGTGATTTACACGAAATTCACGGGGTCTAAGATAGTGTCTCACACAAGGTGGAGACAACCGTCGCTTTGGCGACCCTCAAATGAATCTCGTATAAAATCAACAATTAACCCACACAATAGATATGAAGAAATGACAAGCAAATGTGAAGCTAAAATTTATTTTTAACTCTACAAACATATGTATAGGTGTAAGTATGTAGAGAGTTCGAACACAGGGAGCAAGGCAGGATAGATCGACAAATGTGTGTGTGTGTGTGTGTGTGTGAATGTGATGTGATTGTCTACACTATGCAAAGCAAATGTTTTTGCGGGTTTTTAATTTTTATATTTTTTTTATTTTTAATTTTTAATTTTGATTTTTTTACTGATTTTGTATTTTCTTTTTATATTTTATATTTTTATATTTTCTTTTTCAATATAGGAATATATATACAATATAGGGAAAGAAAGGATAATGTATTTATAAAAATATGTAAAAAAGTCAAAAATGAGGGAATAAAATGTTTTTGGTCTTTTTATAATTTTTTACTATTTTTGTGATTTTTGGGAGTTTTTCAAAATGTTTTTGGTATTTTTAAATAATAAAATATAAGCAAACAGTGGACTAGGTTGCTGGCCGAAATCAAAATGAGGGTGAAAAATATTGAACAGTACCCAAAATTCCTCAAAATGATTTTAAAATATAGACAATAAAGTAAGGAAGACACAACAACTGAGTTTATATTTTTAGGATTTTTCTATGATTTTTTAGACTTTTGTAAATATTTTTAGGATTTTCTAATTTTTAAGGTTTTTCTTTTGAAATTTTTAGTGGTTTTTGGTCTAACACTAGTAGATGACAAAACACACAAAATAAAAATTTTTTAGAATTTTTCAAAATGTTTTTACAATTTTTATGGATTTTCTAATGCAAACAGTACGAAAAATGCATGTTTTTTTATTTTTGATAAATATAAAAATGCAAAAAATGCAATCTAAAAATATGGCGTGAATGAGCAAGTTAACAGGAGCCTATGGTGTTTTTTGGGAATTTTTCAAGTGAAAATGATACATGAAATAAATGCAAACATCCAAGCAAAAATATAATACTGCAAGGGCATACATGTAATTATACAGAAGTTCAAGGGCCTACTTGCAATTTTTCCAAAGATATATAACATTAAATACGAGTTTTTGGATTAAAAATAAATACCCAAACCTGGAGGGGGTTCGTTGCAAAATGTCCAACTCACGCACACTGGGCACGTGACCTGACAAGGGTATTTTTGCAATATTACAAAGTTCCAGGGGCTCAGATGAAATTTCTCTAAAAGATTACAACTTAATTAAAAATTTCATTAACTAAAGCAAAATAAACAAACCCTAGGGGGGTCCTTGCAAAATACCCAGTCCCCTCACGCGCACGGGCACGTGAGGTGATGTGGATAGGACCTAAGTGCAAATATGAGAACTGCAGGGGTCTAAATGCAAATATTACAGAAATATTTAAACTACAAGTCAAAGTTTATGGACTGAATATAAAATGCAAAAATGGCGAGGGTGTAGGTGCAAAATACACACGCCTAATATCCTCGTGCGCGATCGAACGATAGAGAGCCGCTTACTTATCCACGTGGCGCGCTCACAACGCACGGTGACGGTTCGGCGATGATCGGTGCGGATCAGATCTGGCGAAGAGATCGACGGTCGGTGCATGTCCAGATCGGACGGCTGACGATCAAACTGGAGCGGGCCTCAGATCGGACGGCTGAGAGGCGAAGAGGACGAACGGGGAAGAACGCCGACGGGGCGAACTTCCCCGAGCTCGATCTCAGATCTCCACCGGTATGGAAGCGTGCAAAGTGGCCCGACATGCTCCTGGAAGGTCAGGTTGTATGCTGGGAGGCTTCGGTTCGTCGGAGAAGCGTCGGAGTGCTGGCGCGAGGGCGGCGGAGCTCAGAGCTCCAGGTAGCTCCGGCGAAGTACGCAAAATGGCCCCCAGGGTATTAGGCTGTGCTTTGACCTGCAAAAAGAGGTGAGAGGGTCCAGGGCAACTTCCTGGACCCCACGGTGGCGAAATGGGAGTCGGAGGTGGTCTGTGGCGCGCGGAGGAGACATGGCCGGAGGTGCGCTCCGACGAGGATCGATGTATGATGACGAAATAGGGATCGGCGAAGGAATCTGAAGGTGCTAGACTACTCCTAGGATGACGAGGAACGAGAAGTGCTAAGAAAAAGGGGAAAAGAGACAAACCTCGAAGGTGGAGAACCTGAGGTGGAGAACCTCGACGCTTGAGAGGGCGGAGGTGGTGGAGACTGCCTCGGCCCTTCCTCGACCCGCCTGAAGCCTGGAACGAGGAGCTGTCACCCCCCTCTATCTCTGTAGCACACTAGGTGGGGAAAAAGCGGCACGCAAGGGGTTCAAAACCGAGCTCGAATATGGCGGGGTGTTTAAGTAGAAGATGATGGTGTCTCCTGAAGGATATGGGATTATCCTCAAGCGCATCACGGAAGCGTGATCGTCGTATCGGATACGACGAAGAACGACTAGTCGCACTAGTTGTTCGGTGCAGCGGAATTTAAAAATTTTATTCGATGAAACCACATGATCCGAGAACCATTCTCAGATCGTTTCATCTATAACCACAACAAGTATAATGCAATACCTCTTGAAGCGTGGTTGATCAAGTCTCTAAAGAAAGAGACCTCCTGTCTCAAGTCCGATCGTCGGCGAGACCGCTTGCGAGCGCGGGGATGAACCGTGTTGTCCTCGCAATCCAAGAAGATGATCCAAGCATGGTTGCTCCTGATCTCGTCGCACGAGATCAAACGTCTCCTTCGTGAGAGGAACTCTCCAAGAAGACGGAGAACCGAAGAACGTCGAAGCGGCGGCGCGGTGGCTAAGGCGACGACAGTTCTCTCCTCTAGGGTATGGTGGACGGCCACCAACAAGAGAGGGAGAGAGGGCTAGCGTGTATAAGAAATGAGGGAGAGAGAGAGAGCTCCAATATTGCAAGTCATTAGAGAGCATAGAATGCCTCTCTATTTATAGGGTTTTGGGATCCATGGATCTCAATCCATGGGACACATAAAATCAATGGATGAGATTGATTTGTGTCAATCCAATGGCCAAGATTGTTGTTGTCAAAAGCAACAAATTTAGGTTAAAATATATTTGAAAAAATCAAATATAATTTAGTCCTAAATCAACCCAACAAATAAGGAGAGAATGTGCATGGAGATTTCATCTCCATGCACCTTCCATGTTGGACGGCCACCCATTCCATATAGGAATGGTGTGCCGCCCACTATGGGAGTCCAAGGAGGCAATCTCATGGATTCCCATGAGATTGCATATCTCCTTGATTTTTCTCTCTTATTTATTTGCAACAAATTTGTTGGATTTTATTCTTCAAAAATAATTCACAATTATATTTGAGAATATTGCATTCTTGCCATGGAAAAAATTGTGAATCATATTCACAACCCAAAACAACATATAATTCATATTGTTAATTAATTACACAATGTGTATCCAATACACATAATAATTAATCAACACATATAAATTATAATTAGCTCTCTCTAATACATTATAAATCACATTTATAATATATTATGAATAATTGGATATTTCTATCCACATTATTCTTATCCACATTAATTAAATCACATTTAATTAAATTGGATAATTTCTTCACACATCAAGATGATTAAATCACATTTAATCATTATTTCTTCATTGCTTAGATCTTATGGAATTATTCTTGAACCCTTCAAGAATAATGCGATCTCTCCGCAGATACTTGGAGATAAGGACAGGGTGATTGTATTGTTCCACGTATAGTGACATGGATATTGAGATCATATCTCAAATCCAGATCGCGGGCCTCCCATAGATGCTTGATTAAATCAAGACCGTAAATCTAATCTTCTCATTGTATCTGAATCACATTCAGATCAATGTCCAATACTTGGACCAAGATCAGATCACTTCTCTACTGAGAGGAGTCACTAAAATCCAGACCCTTTTCATCACTCCCTAGGAATGGAAGCGTCATGGTTATACAACCGTTTATGATCAAATCACCCTCAGGTATTCCCAATACCTGTACATCCTGCATACTGGAAGACTCAGACTAAACCCGAAGTATCGGATCAACTTTATACTGTCTACTTCATGGTTTTATCAGTAAGTTTCTCATTTGATCATTGGGAGTTGGTATCGATCATACACTTTCCCAAAGTATATATCATACCTAGGTCTTGATCATATACTAAAAGTATATATCAAACCTACAAATTCAGTCAAGCTTCCAAAGCGAGACGACCATGCGCATGGAATTTGATTCTTCCCAATATCTCATGAGTGAGCTCATGTCTTCCGGTTCAGTAACTGAACCTGTATGATCCCTTTGAGAGATCGTATTACTCATATGCCCTTATATGCACACCAGCGCGCCGGTGTATAGACCTTGATTAGGTCATCAACCTATTGGTCTGCCAAATGTACACACTCAGACATATAGTAACACATCTGTCTCCGGTCAGAGGATGTGTGCCTATATCATGACAGCATATGATATAGGACTTTGGTTATCTCGATCTCGTTAAGTCAACTCTTTGACCTAACTAATCTGACACCTCCGAATCTCTATTCCTATGCAGAGGACCTGCATCAAGAGGTCGGTCAGATATCAGCCTTCAGATATAGGATTGCCATCTCCTACTCAGGCTGGAGATCATCTCTTAATAATCATTTGACGGTGCTTGATGAGTCCTCAATTTAACTCTTTAGATATTCATCCAAGCACCTGCCTCTATGATTCAATAGTTGAATCAACAGCTATATGATTATTAAGATGGCCACGGTACATAACCCTAATTGTACTAAGGGACCTATTATACAAATTATTCATTCTTCATTTCAGATCAGGGAATGATATATGCAATAACATTTATTGCATAATGGCTCGCCGTGGGCTCGCATTTCCAACAATCTCCCACTAGCCCAAAGAGCCATTAATGGGCTAATCATTTAAACCCGCACTCATGTGACAATCATAGGCTATTTAGAAAATAGCTAGGTAAGCTGATCAGTTACTCTGTCCCGCAAGACTATGCCAAGTCCTTTTACGGCACTTGCATATCCCCAGTAACAGTGCGCGCATCCAATGCGAATGTTGCATCTTATGCAACCAATACTCAATCTAGTTAGTTACAGTGTCTTTGACACTACAGCTTAACAATTATCATAACCATTATTTCCATAATCCTTATCAGAATATCCTTATTCCTGGAGATCACTATCTCTTAAGGTATCCACAGTTAAGACCTTTCAGATCTCTATCTATAAAGTCTTAAGTTTTTGAAGATAAGAATTTGAGATCACTATCTCAAAAATCTTGTCATCTATGAAGATTTTGTCATTACTGCAACCAAGTGTTTTATTTCTATAGTAGGATTAGAAACAGTTTACTACTCCCACTGCATGGCAGCCATCTGGCTTTTGTACACATCTAGCACACACCCGGCTTTTCAGAACTGATGCCCAAGGGCAAGTAGTTCTAGCATTCACTGCCTCAACTCTTTGAGGTGCTATCCCTTTAGATAGGTCAGTACCATATCTTAAGGGATGGAAGCCTTTCTTGGAATTTCTATGAATAGAATATGTCCAAGGTGTACTACAAATGTGACAGTCCCAATATCCCCTTCTCTTTGCTTCTGAACAACTTCAGAACTAAGATCTAAGAGGTATCTTTGAAATCATATTTCAAGATATGGAATAGCCAGTCTATAAAACACTTATTATCATCCTTATATCATTCTAAATGATTAGGATATTATCTACATTTAACACGATGAACACAAAGGCACTCCCACTAAGCTTCACATGGCTCATCCAGATTCTATCTGAAATCATAACATTTATAATTTCATCAAATCTTATGATCCAACTTCAAGAAGCTTATTTGAGTCCATAGATGGATTCCTTAGCTTGCACACCTTGCTTTCCTCAACCATGAAGCCCTGGGGCTACTTCATGTGAATATCCTCAAAGAGGTATTCGTAGAGGAATGCAATATTGACTTACATCTTGAAGATGCAATAGTCAAGTTGTGTAGCTAAGGTTAGCAATATTCTGACGGTTTTAAGCATGGTCACCGAAGAGCAAGTCTCATTGCAAGCAATGTCTTCTCTTCCAGTGTGTAGCTCATGGCTACAAACCGTGCTTTGAAGGTCTCTACCTTCTCATCAGGTTCCCTGTCTCTTGAATATCCATTTACACCTTTTACAGGTCTCACCCATATAGGTGGATCCTCGAGGGTCCATATACAACACTTGTATATGAAGTCTACATTAGACTTTTATTGCTATCCATCTATCCATGCTATGATCTTCAGAAGCTTCATCACATGAAGTTCGATCATTGTCAGATTTCTCTAACACATGGAATCCATCCTCAAACTCATTTGAAGAGGTATTAGTGTTTCATCTTTAATTGTCCTTTTAGTTTCCAATTTCAGGAGTCTCATTATCTTCTCAAGAAAAAATGAGTTCCTATACTTCATTTTCATCTTGATTCTCAAGAGTCTCAATCTCTAAGAATCACATTCTCGGAGATGAGATATTTTAAGAATCTCAAGGTCATAAAGTAGGTATCCAATACCATCCTTTATTTTCCTAATGAAGCAGCACTCTCAAGTGCTCAATTCCAGCTTACTTGCATGGAATTATATGCAGTCTCTACTACATATATACCTGGATACTAAGAGGAATATATGCTAAAATTTCATCATTGATTGAATCATGTCACACATGATCCAATTGTATCTCCCTATAACTCTATTGAGTTAAGGTGTATTAGGAGGATTGAGACAGGAATGATATTCCTTTCTCTATAAGGTATATTATGAATTCATCTAATAGGTATTGATTACCTAGATTAGACCAAATTCATTTTATCTCCCTTCAAACTTTGGTTCTAAACCAAACTTGTGAAATCTTTGAACTTTTCAAAGGTTTCTAAGTGAAGAGAAGAAATCTCATATCATACATAATCATTAATAGATATCACATATCCACAATGTTCATTATGATATAGATGATCCACATACATCAATATGCATGAGATCCTGAATACCTCGGCATCTTACACCATTCCCGAAGAAGGGTGTATTGGACAATATTCATAAGTATGTAAGTTTTGAAATTTTAGACATTCTAAAGTTTCATCTCTTACTATTCTATTGATCAAATCAATAGACAAATGTCCAAGGCTTGATGCTAGATCATTGTCAAATGATCTTCATCTTCCTTTTGATCTTAAAGGTTTATAGTTGTCCACATGAATATTGATGCAATTGTTGCAACAATCTCTGTTGGATTAATAGACTTGTTAATTTCAGTGGGAGAGCCCTTAGTATTAGAGAATGTCTCTGTGACCTAGATATTAGAATACACTCATTGTTTATTTCTAAATGTTGGAAATAAACATGAATTCTGAGGTAGAACTATCATAAAGAATTATGATGGAGATATTTCAGATAGTAATCTAAAATCTGGTGGACTCCACTAAATTAGAAAAATTAATGAATGGTTCATTAATATTTCTAAATACTGAAATTAAAACCTTTATAAGATCAAATTTTCCAGTCTTCTAAAACATATGCAACCCATTGCGAATGTCATCAGAAGATTGAGATACAATTATTTGACTTTATCTTATTCAATAAGTAAGTCAATATCAATGATTTATGTAGATTACTCTGATGCTCCATCCGAGTCCTTTTCTAAGGATTCTAGACAGACTTGATAGTCATACTATCAACACATCAACTTATTGCAGTATTGGCATTCATCCAACTCTTTGGATGTCATATGGAAGTTACAGAAGTCCAGTCAACTCTTTGACTTTCCTTCTTTCTTGGGTCCAACCCATGCTTCCATTGCGCTCCCTTTATCTATAAGCAACCATTGCTTAAGATTAAGGATCTCTTACAATAAATTCAAAAGAATTCAAAATAAGAGTATTTCAACATTTATTTATGCTTCATTAAATTCACACAATATGAATACTATGAAGCTTCATGAATGACTAGAGTACAGACAGTAGAATAATGACACTCATCATCTACATCCATCTAAACTCATAAAACATAAGTTCAGGTAGGTACTCAAACAATTGAATACATCATCTCTTATAGAGCTACCATTCTGCATGATGCAGAGAACCATGTCACTCATGATTAAATGTCAAGAGCACATATATGTCTGCCAAAATATCTTCATTGATTTTATAAGGATTATTTGATAATTGCGATCATCATCGACATGTTACTTCCAAAGTACATCCAATGAGATCAAGACTATAGAGACATACAAACCCTAGGGTTGTAGTCCTATCATCTATTTAATTGTCATTTCTCAATATTATGAGGAAATTTGCACATTGCAACCACATACATTATGTGTTCAATTGCAAGTACAATATCTGGATCATGACTCCAATCCAAGATATTTCACTGGTTACTATTGAGTATTTCATTGAGTGCGTTTTAATGAAGGATTATCTGAAATAAGAAATTTGCATAGATATATGTATTTATATATACATATTTTACTTTGATTTAGGAATTTTTATATCAAAGTTGTCTTGCCATGTCAACATTGAAAGTTCATTCCCTTAATCACTTTCAATGTAAGAGATATACTTACCATTATATCTCAAGCAAGATCTGGGATCTCCTTCCTTATCTTTGTTGCATCCCAATAATATGAGAACCTACAACTCGGATAAAAAGAAGCGGGAACACATTCCGCCTTGCAAGTCCAACTTGCATCTCCCAATTCGGTCTTTAACACCCGGGCCCACCACCCCTAAGGCGATGTTGACCCGTTGTTAATTGAACCAACCGTCAACAGGAATAGTACTCGTTATACGCAATCCAATATTGCCCCAATAATATGAGGATCCGATATTGGGGTCACTACGTATACGGCCTTACTCTTTCGAGAAGCAAAGAGCCCGATCCAGATGCGCTTGCATACAGGAGCTGTCACTTCGGACAGGTGTCTCCCACATACAATCCCTGGCGACGGAACCCTTCGCCTTGACGGGAGACCATGGATGTCACTTATGTGATCCTCCACCTCATATTCAAATTTTTTAATTAATTATCGTGAATCACATTCACATAATTAATTCTTCCAAGGGAATTATTAGCTCTAATCATATTAGAGTATTTTAATTGGACATAATCAACTTAATCATATTAAATTAATTATCAATCCAATTCAATCAATCAAACTTGATTATTTTACTTGAATACATATATGGTAATATCTCAAAATACGTATTAATTCGAATTTTAATAATTTAAAAAAATACATCTTAATCCCTCGGACATTATCCCGGCCCTACCCGCAGTCATGGCCAGTACCGATGAGAGTGGGACGGATCACATACGTTGCAACCCGCAACCCCAATGCTCTCCGACTAGGCACCATATCCGCCTCGGGAAAGGATAATGCCAAATTGATTAATTTGTACTTGAGATGATCATCGGTTCTTCAACCGAAATTGTACCATATAGTAACAATCAAAACATTTTTGATTATAAGGAAATTTGCTAGACAAATTCCCAAATCCTATTCAAGCATCAAGTTTGAAAGATTGTGTTTTCCAATTATGATTTAGATCACATCTTAATCAATTATTGGTTAAGGCAATGTCATTTAAGGGAATAATTATCATTAAATATTTCACAAATATTTATGCACAATTATTCTAGGAAATTAAACAATTTAATTTCACTAAATGATTAAATGACAATCACCAATCAAACATTAAGCTTGATGAATGTGTTTCCAATTAAGATTTAGATCAAATCTAATCAATTAATTGGATGAGGCCAAGTCAATTATGTAAATAATCATCTTCAAATATTTCACAAATATTTTTCATGATTATTTCACGAAATTAACAATTAATTTCACTAATTGACAATCACTTGGTTCTTGATTAGGACTGTAATTTCAGCAGTGATCCCTTCTTACTAAAATTAGCATATCTCAATCATATTAAATCCAAATTAGACAAAATCAATTTTCATAGATTGCTAATTTGATTTAGGACAGAATCCAAGTGATGTTACACGCATTTAGAGGCAAGTCTAAACAGTAATTAACATTTTAATCACGTTCAGATCTACAGTTCCCGCAACAGTGCATACATGTTCATTAAAACAACCATATCTAGAGCATACGAAATCCGATTTACGTAAACTCAGATCCTATAGTTTCCTTATTTAATGGGGAACAAAATCCAAGTATTAAATTCGTGTTTAAACAATTTAAACAGTGCCGAATTTATTTACTAAACAGATCTGCGAAATCAAATGCGATAAAAACTTTCGCGACCTTAACGAACCCAAGTCGTCCTCAGTTTTTCGAATCATATTCGAAACCGTCAACCTGGCTCTGATACCACTTGAAGGATATGGGATTATCCTCAAGCGCATCACGGAAGCGTGATCGTCGTATCGGATACGACGAAGAACGACTAGTCGCACTAATTGTTCGGTGCAGCGGAATTTAAAAATTTTATTCGATGAAACCACATGATCCGAGAACCATTCTCAGATCGTTTCATCTATAACCACAACAAGTATAATGCAATACCTCTTGAAGCGTGGTTGATCAAGTCTCTAAAGAAAGAGACCTCCTGTCTCAAGTCCGATCGTCGGCGAGACCTCTTGCGAGCGCGGGGATGAACCGCGTTGTCCTCGCAATCCAAGAAGATGATCCAAGCATGGTTGCTCCTGATCTCGTCGCACGAGATCAAACGTCTCCTTCGTGAGAGGAACTCTCCAAGAAGACGGAGAACCGAAGAACGTCGAAGCGGCGGTGCGGTGGCGAAGGCGACGACGGTTCTCTCCTCTAGGGTATGGTGGACGGCCACCAACAAGAGAGGGAGAGAGGGCTGGCGTGTATAAGAAATGAGGGAGAGAGAGAGCTCCAATATTGCAAGTCATTAGAGAGCATAGAATGCCTCTCTATTTATAGGGTTTTGGGATCCATGGATCTCACTCCATGGGACACATAAAATCAATGGATGAGATTGATTTGTGTCAATCCAATGGCCAAGATTGTTGTTGTCAAAAGCAACAAATTTAGGTTAAAATATATTTGAAAAAATCAAATATAATTTAGTCCTAAATCAACCCAACAAATAAGGAGAGAATGTGCATGGAGATTTCATCTCCATGCACCTTCCATGTTGGACGGCCACCCATTCCATATAGGAATGGTGTGCCGCCCACTATGGGAGTCCAAGGAGGCAATCTCATGGATTCCCATGAGATTGCATATCTCCTTGATTTTTCTCTCTTATTTATTCGCAACAAATTTGTTGGATTTTATTCTTCAAAAATAATTCACAATTATATTTGAGAATATTGCATTCTTGCCATGGAAAAAATTGTGAATCATATTCACAACCCAAAACAACATATAATTCATATTGTTAATTAATTACACAATGTGTATCCAATACACATAATAATTAATCAACACATATAAATTATAATTATCTCTCTCTAATACATTATAAATCACATTTATAATATATTATGAATAATTGGATATTTCTATCCACATTATTCTTATCCACATTAATTAAATCACATTTAATTAAATTGGATAATTTCTTCACACATCAAGATGATTAAATCACATTTAATCATTATTTCTTCATTGCTTAGATCTTATGGAATTATTCTTGAACCCTTCAAGAATAATGCGATCTCTCCGCAGATACTTGGAGATAAGGACAGGGCGATTGTATTGTTCCACGTATAGTGACATGGATATTGAGATCATATCTCAAATCCAGATCGCGGGCCTCCCATAGATGCTTGATTAAATCAAGACCGTAAATCTAATCTTCTCATTGTATCTGAATCACATTCAGATCAATGTCCAATACTTGGACCAAGATCAGATCACTTCTCTACTGAGAGGAGTCACTAAAATCCAGACCCGTTTCATCACTCCCTAGGAATGGAAGCGTCATGGTTATACAACCGTTTATGATCAAATCACCCTCAAGTATTCCCAATACCTGTACATCCTGCATACTAGAAGACTCAGACTAAACCCGAAGTATCGGATCAACTTTATAATGTCTACTTCATGATTTTATCAGTAAGTTTCTCATTTGATCATTGGGAGTTGGTATCGATCATACACTTTCCCAAAGTGTATATCATACCTAGGTCTTGATCATATACTAAAAGTATATATCAAACCTACAAATTCAGTCAAGCTTCCAAAGCGAGACGACCATGCGCATGGAATTTGATTCTTCCCAATATCTCATGAGTGAGCTCATGTCTTCCGGTTCAGTAACTGAACCTGTATGATCCCTTTGAGAGATCGTATTACTCATATGCCCTTATATGCACACCAGCGCGCCGGTGTATAGACCTTGATTAGGTCATCAACCTATTGGTCTGCCAAATGTACACACTCAGACATATAGTAACACATCTGTCTCCGGTCAGAGGATGTGTGCCTATATCATGACAGCATATGATATAGGACTTTGGTTATCTCGATCTCGTTAAGTCAACTCTTTGACCTAACTAATCTGACACCTCCGAATCTCTATTCCTATGCAGAGGACCTGCATCAAGAGGTCGGTCAGATATCAGCCTTCAGAGATAGGATTGCCATCTCCTACTCAGGCTGGAGATCATCTCTTAATAATCATTTGACGGTGCTTGATGAGTCCTCAATTTAACTCTTTAGATATTCATCCAAGCACCAGCCTCTATGATTCAATAGTTGAATCAACAGTTGTATGATTATTAAGATGGCCATGGTACATAATCCTAATTGTACTAAGGGACCTATTATACAAATTATTCATTCTTCATTTCAGATCAGGGAATGATATATGCAATAACATTTATTGCATAATGGCTCGCCGTGGGCTCGTATTTCCAACATCTCCTTCAAGCTAGATCCACGCTCGAATGATGGAGATATGGCGAGATCTGAGTACATGGCGTGGCTCAGTGAAGAACGGGGATGAAGTCCCAAGAAGGAATCGAGGTGCGAGGACGCACGGATCGAGCTCGAAAAATGGGGGAAATCGGGAAAAAATCGGGGTGTCAGACCTGGCAGGCCTCGGTCAGGGATTTGACCGAGGTCAACTCTAGACTGCGACTGGTTGGTCCACGTGGACCAACCAAAGAAATCCAGGCAGAAATTATTTGAAAATTCAAAATAAAATAGTAAATGAATTTATTAATTTTAGGTTATAAAATAAAAAATGTTTGTTATTTTATAAAGAATTTTATAGTATTTTTTATTTATTTTTATGAGGTATATAATTACAAGTTACCTTTTATGCCCTATATAGGTATAATATCTATATATTTTATTCTTTTATTTTTATTTTGTGTATTTTAATTTTATTATTTTGGTTTATTATTTTATAAAATTATAAAATATTTTTGTACACCTAGTTATATTTTTATTTTATTTTTTTGATATAGTTTGTACACTTAATGAAATTTAAGTATGTATTATATAGGTTTAAGTATAGGTATTATACCTATGTATAATATTTACAAGTATTTTATTTTGTATTTCATTTGTATCTTTATTCTGATTTTACTGCACAAATATATTATAAGTAATATTTACAAAATTATGAAAATATGAAATTACAAAGATAATGAATAAATAATAAATTGAATATTTTAATCTGTACAAGTATACTACAAGGGTCCAAAACTCAACTTTCAATCTGTAACTCCAAAAAATACGAAACCACCTCCATTAAATAGATTATTTTATGCTATATACAATTAAAGAAGAGTTTGGTACATTTCGAGTTTTTATTTGCAAGATACGGGTCTAGGAAGTTGGAGTTTTGGAATCTTATTTAGGCCATAGCTTTTTATTTGTATGTTATTTTTCAGTGAAATCAATTTTGTATTTTTATTTATTCAATAATCTACATCTTTCATGTTTAGAGTTTCTTTATTTGAGGTATAAAAAGTGGAACCAAAAATAGGTCCCAAAACAAATAAAGAATGAATAAATATAAAGGAATTTTGACCCTTATCTCCCCCTACTTTATTCCTTGTCGACCTATTCATCAAGATGCCTAGGTCTCGAGGTTTCGGGTCATAAAATGTTTACAATATTTTATTCTTTTTCTTTTCTTTTGTTTATTCTATAATTTTGGCTTTAATTACAGTATTTTATACACTATTTGGATGCACATGCATGAATGCTAATATGATGGATTTAATTCTATTTACACGCATTTGCTAGGGTTTTTGATGCCAAAATGATAGAATAAAGATGATGAAATGTGGCTTCATCATAACCCTATACTTTACCTTTGCTAGTCCCTAGCAAACACTTACGCAATAAGTGCAGAAAGAAAAGAAAGAAAAGAAAAAAGAAGGTGGATTAGATTTGATTATCAAACTTGTCTTCACAAAAATCGAAGTTTGGAGCTTAAGTTAGACTTTTAGAATTCTAGTGCGGGCGGAACCTTAATGAGAACCGGATTTGAAATCCAACAGTCCCTGAGAATCCCAACACTCTGCTCAAGTCTCCTCAATAGCCAGGTCAGAAATACTTCAACTCACACGCAAACCCTTACAACTATGAATCTGACTCGTACAGTGTAAGTGATGGTGGCTCTCCCCAACTGAAAAAAGAGACTGACTTCTCCAATATGACAACCCAATGATTCCCCATCCAACACTCATCCCTCAAGGAGCATGGTATTCCCTTCTATGTTCAAGTGGCAACCAGCTCAAGAGGAGGGGGTGAAGAGAAGAATGGACGGTAGCCAGTGTAGCTACCTATCCTAGGATGCAAGACCAGTGTAGTCAAGTCATCCAGCTGCAGGCTCACATGATTTGACTTTGAAGCTCAAGCTTGCTTATTTGACTTTACAATATATGTACACTCCGGCAGGCATTTTTATTTTTGTACAGGCTTGTCCACTTTTTTGGAGTTTTTGCTTTTGCATTTTTTTAATACTATATACAGCAACATTTACATAGGGAGTTTTTTCCTCTTGAGCTAGTAGACTATCCCTCTTTTGAAGCTTTATTGCAACCCACGATCTCCTATCCTCGAAACTCATCATTACTGGACGGGTTGTGGCGTACTTCCCTCCATAGAGGAGGACAAGTGTTTCCACCTGTATGCGTCTCATACCGGCAAATCCAACCCCCTCACCACTCCAACTGAGTTGAGCCATGTGAAAGGTGCAGGTGTCCAAGTTAGGTCATTATCAACAAGAGTCGTGCGTGTGCTCTGAAATACTCTACTTAGGCAGTCAAGAATCCATTGAACCAAGTCCCGTGATCCTCAAAGAATTAAGTCAACTAGACCTGAAGTACCTCAAACCTAGTTCCTATAAGATTCCTGTTAGTTAGGTAGATTTTTAAGGTCAAACCAAGCTCCAATCATCGGTTTTTACTTAGACTCATTCAACTATCAAACTCAATCCGAAAATGCGAATGCCATGCTATGCAAAAAATATTTTTGTGATGCAATTTTCAAAGATTTTGAACTTTTTATGGATTTTTGAAAAGATGGTGCATATGCATTTTTTTTCAAAAAGATTTTTCACATGTTTTTGGATTTTACTTTTGCAAATGTTTTTGGGATTTTTGAAAACAAAAAGATTTTTGGCTAAAAGTTGGGTTATACATATTTACACGGGAGTGCTTCTTATATATACAAGAAGTGGATTTTAAGAATTTACAAGGGTAAGTCATCAATTTTATATACATATGATGAATTTTAGTGTGATGTAAGTATTCCTCAAACTTATTTGACACAGGTTTTTAAACATTTTTGAAAACTATAGTCCAAAATAATTTTACAATCATTTTACAATCATGTACACATATTTGAAAATCATTTTGCAGAGGCTTTCAAAACAGTATATATAGATTTTTCACATATTTTTGCAACCATTTTTCAAACCATTTGCAAATCATTTTTCATTTTTATTTCACACAAAGAAAATAATTTTACAATCAAAATATCTTTACAAAGGTTGGAAACATGTACACAGGGTTTTTCAAAACAGTTTTCAAAAGATTTTCCCAAAGATTTCCATACTATTTTTCAAATCACCTGATTTATTAATCAGTATATACAAAAGAATTTGAGGAGTAATTACATCTTTGTTTTATTAATGATTTAATGAATTTTATAAGTATACTTAGCCGTCTTTATTAGTAAAAGTACGAGTTATGGCTAAAGTGTATACGTAGTATATACAACCCCCCTATACTTAGCTTGAGCTATGTCCTCATAGATCGGAGAGATAAGAGAAGACATAACTCGTACTAAGTATAGAAAAGTCTAGAGAATGGATAAACAAATGAATGAGAAGTTGACCGTCCCCCCTATACTTAGGATCAAGTAATCCTAAGTATAACAGACTGTACACAAAGCAGGGAGGGTCAAGGGTGGGAATGAACAGATCGTACTCATATTGTCTCCCCCTATACTTAGGGTCAGATATCCCTAAGTATAGACAAGAAGAGGAGACAATGGAGAGGATCAAAAAATAGAAGAAACTCAAGGTGCACACCCCCCTATACTTAGGATAAAGTACGTCCTAAGTATAGCAAAATCATAAGATGACGATGGATTGTGAACCATAAAGAATGAGTGATCGATGTACAAATGAATATATATACAATGTCGGATCTCAGTGATAATCGTGTATGAGATTCAGGAGGTGGTGAGTAAAAGAAACATCTCATACCAGAAGGATGGGGGCAACGTCAACGGTAGGTGGATCGTAATCTAGATATGGTTTCAAGCGGTGACCATTGACTCTAAAGGTGGAAAATGATGATGGTTCAGATATATCAATGCTTCCATTATCATTTACCTTCCCGACCACATATGGTATTTCCATTTGCTTTGTAGTTTCCCTGGGAATATTTCAACCTAGCATCAAATAACCATACTTGTTGTTCTGGCTCAAATTTGTTTATGGCTGATTCAGGAATCGTGCCATACTTTCACTTTCTCCTTATACTGTAGGCCACTTGAGAAGGTTGTATCTCTTAATTCTTCCAGGGATGCCAACTCTGCTTCCTCTGATCTCCTACACTCTTGGGATCCAACAATAGCTCTGTAACTGCCCAAAGTGACTTATGCTTTATCTCCACTGGTAGATGGCATGGCTTGCATAGACAGAGACGAAAGGGAGATGTCCCTAGTGGTGTCTTGAAGGATATCCGATAAGCCCACAAGACCGAGTCCAAAAGTTGTGACCAATCCTTTCGGTCTGGGCGGACTACCTTATGCAAAATTGTATTAATCTCCCTATTCGATACTTCAGCAAGACCATTGGTCTGAGGGTGATACGGTGTGGCAATACGATGGTCAATACTGACCTCGTCTGCAAGGCCCTAACCTTTGTCATTAATAAAGTGAGACCCCCCATCAAAATCAAAACTCTAGGCACCCCAAACCGTGAAATAATATTTTACCTCAAGATCTGACATACGATTTTAGCATCTGCGGCTCGGGCGGGGATGTCTTCAACCCAACGGCTCACATAATCCACAGCGAGCAAAATGTACTCAACCCTAATTTTAGGAAATGGGCCCCATGAAATCAATGCCCCATGCATCAAAACCTCACAAAAGTGAATGGGCTGCATGGGCATCATGTCTCTCTGTCCGCAAGTACCCATCTTCTGACAGTCAGTACACCTTCTCACGAACTCGTCAGAATCCTTGAACAGGGTAGGCCACCAATGGCCGGATTGGAGCACCTTTTCTGCTGTCCGTCTCCCAGAATGATGTCCTCCTTGCCTCAAGCTTGTGGCAGTAGGGTGAGGACGATATGTTGCTCATCTTGAGGAATGCACCGTCTCCAGATACTGTCCCTACCTTCATGAATAAAGGATGGGATCCTCCCAATGGTACGACTTGGCCTTCGCAAGGAAGGTCTCACGCCGTTGTCTGGGTACCTTGTGGAATAGATTTGGCAACAGGTAGTTCACATGCGGCATACCTTGGAAGAGAGGTGATAGCAAGGATCGCCTCATCTGGAAAAGTTTCAGTGATAGGTAACTATGGGCTCAGATTCCTGAAGAGTTCTCTAGGCGGGAGAGGTGATCTGCCCACAACATTCTTAACTCCATGCTTATCCTTAATCTCAATATCAAATTCATGGAGGAGAAGGATCCATCTAGTTAATCTGGCTTTGGCATCATTCTTCGACATAGGTACCGAATGGCAGGTAAGGGTCTGTAAAATCGTCACTCTAGATCCAAGAATGTAAGATATGTACTTATCCAAAGCAAAGACTACCGCTAGCATCTCTTTCTCAGTCACAGTGTAATTCCTCTGAGCTGCATCCAATGTCCGACTAGCGTAGTGTATGGCATATGGGTATCCATCCTCTCCTCTGTCCAAGCACAGCCCCAATGGCATAATCAGAAGCATCCGTCATGATCTCAAGATGGAAGAGACCAATCAGGTGGCTGAAGGACAGGAGCCTCGACAACTAAATTCTTGGGAGTCTCGAAGGACTTAAGACACTTATCATCTACAAGGAACTCGGTGTCTTTAGTCAATAAATCCGTCAGCGGTCGGGCAATCAACTGAAGTCCTGAATTAACCGTCGGTAGAAACCGACATGCCCCAGAATAGACCGCAACTGTCTCAAATTGGACGGTGGATTGAGTTTTCTAATGATATCCACTTTGGCCTGGATCAACCTCCATTCCCTGTTGGAGATTATATGACCAAGGACCCCCCCCCCCCCTTAGTCACCAAGATAGTACAAGGCTTTACCTCTATGCACTGCGCTGCAAGCACTCAGTCTAGGCAGTCAAGACAAGCATCAAACCCATCACCATAGACCGAGAAATCATCCATGAAGACCTCCAAAACACTCACCATATCATGTCTGAAAAGATGGACAACATGCACCTTTGGAATGTTGCAGGGGCGTTACATAGACCAAAGGGCATCCGTCTGAAAGCATATGTCCCAAATGGACAGGTGAACGCTCGTTTTATCCTGGTCTTCGGATGCAATGGCCACTTGATGTATCCAGAGTACCCGTCAAGAAAACAGTAATGACTCTTCCCGGCTAGCCTCTCGATAATTTGATCAATAAATGGTAGCGGGAAATGATCCTTCTTGGTGGCCTCATTCAACGTTTGTAGTCCACACAGACCCTCTAAAAAGTGGGTACCCGGTGGCGATCTCTTCTCCAGACTCATTCACAACTATAGTGATACCCATCTTTTTGGGTCCACATGTAAAGGACTAACCCACTTGGAGTCGGAGATGGGGTAGGATAAAATCAGCGCTCCACATTTAGATATCCCCTTCATTACTACCAGCTCGAAGATTCGGGTTCAGCTGTCACTGGAACTCACTAGAAGCTTAGCGTCCTCCTCGAGGTAGATATGGTGGGAGCACAAGGCGGACTTATCCCCTTGAGATCGGCTACAGTTCCATCCTATTGCCTTGCGGTTTCTTTCAAGAACCTCCATCAGACGTGATTCTTGTTCTCTAGTCAAATCTCCTGAGATAATGACAGGGTGCATTTCAGGCTCACCCGCAAGGAATCTATACTTGAGCGACTGCGGCAAAGGCTTCAATTCTGGCTTGGTGGGAGCTGGCAAATCTGGCTTCTGATATGTCTGTGTGAAAGCAACCAGGTCTTTATGTGAGAACTCTCGCTGTTATGTGATCATCTGACAGAGGGAACCCTGCTGGTGTGGCTATCATCTGTGCTGGCTCGCTCTCTGTCCTCTCTGTCGGCTCATCTGGAAACAGACATGGCAAATATGTATCAAAATCCTTCCCAATCAGAGTCTGCCTCTGAGGGATCTGAATTAGTACAATCATCAATGTCATCATGCAGTACGCAACTGTCAACCTGTATGGTGTCCTCTGCCAAGGGTGCGCTCTCCAACCTCTCGTCTGCCTCAAAAGATGGGTACTCTGAATCTGCAGGCATGGTGAGGGCTCATGTATTTGGATCTTCCCAAACTGCTTCATCATCGATCATCAAAAATCACACTCCTGGTGGACATCTAACTCGGCATCTGTCATCTGCCCTGTATCACTGTTCTGCTCTGAGCAGGTTGAATCTCTCGCTTTGATATCTCGTCGACCGTCTCTATTTGTATACTCTCACCCTCTACGCGAAAGTACACCTTCCCACTATCATGGTCGGACACTGCCTGGTTGTGGCCAAGAATGGGCATCCTAGTATGATGGGGACATCAGTCACCGACTCAAGGATCTCCATGTCCAATACTACAAAGTCCACGGGGAATTTCAGACCCTGATGGTATGACCAGTCTCTCAACAACCCCTTCGGCCTCTTAATCGATCGATCAGCAAACTGAAGGACTGTCCTTCTCCGAAAAGAGGACAAACTCGAATCGGTCGAGTAAGGCCGCCAGAAGGAGGTTGATAGAAGAGCCGCTGTCTAATAGAGTACGGTCGAATTGCTACTCACTAATCTGGCATCTGACATAAGGAGCTCCTGCATCTGGGCGTTTGGTTGGCAGATGGTTCTTGAATGGCACAACATGTGGCACGGCTGAGCACATGAGATCTCTCCTCTATGTTCCGCCTCTTCCTACGCTCAGTGGACTTCTCTCTCAGATTATTTTGGAAGAGGGGATGTGCTCAAGTGCCTCCTGTAGAGTCAGCTAGATCTGAAATCTGTCTATCATCTGTTGGCTGAACTTTGATTGCTGGATCTTTTTTGAGATTTTCTTTTTTATTCCCTTTAGGTCAAACCAAGTGCTTGAGGGAAGGGGATAGAAGGCCCCTCCTCAGACAGAGGGTTAGGAGAGGACTTCTCGGCTTTGAAGTACTGGCATCCATGCAAGTATCATCATTCAACACACATGGACTTGGAATAGATGGAGAAGCCTTTCCTTTATGCATTTTTTTTGTTCTTTTTCCATTGAGTCTAGAGATACAGAAAATGGTAGCACAGAAGGTTGGAATACAGATTGATTCAAAATGGAGGCATCAGCACCAACCCAAAATATTCTCATTTGCAGCCTCAGTACAGGTGGGTTCATCATCAAAAATGGTGGCTTCAGCACCACCGTCTGCATCTGGTATTACGACGGCCTCAAAACCGTCATCTGGAAGGTCGTCCTTGGTGGCATCAGCACCACCGTCATCATCATCATTGTTGTTAGCGGCATCAGCACCGCTCCTCTCCTCATCTGGGGCTCTCGAATCTCCACGGTGTTGTCCCTCAGATGAGCGCCGACGGCTGGTTCCCTACCTCTCCTAAGTGACACGAAGTGAGTATCAAACACAGAATGCATGTCATTCAAATAAGCACTAGGAGTGGTATCCTCTGCAAACTGTACCTGCTCAGACTTTCTCTTCAAGTTATTCGGATTCGGCTCGCTCTATGCAGGTATGGCAGCTTTGCCTTTCATAATGTCCCTCCATTTCCTGCCGGAACTCGTCCATTTCTCGCCGGAAGGAGGCCTGCTGGTCGGAGAGCAAGCGGGCGAGATCCTCAAGTGCTGGGTTCTCCAAGGTAGGTACGGGAGAATCGGGAGTGTTCCCTTGCTGGAACTGAGGTTGCTGGAGGGACTGAGAGTACTGCGGCTGGTATGGATGTTGTCGCTGCCTCCACTATTGTCCTTGATAGGTGGGACGAGGACCATGGTGAGACTATGAGTGGTGGGAGTACCAGGGCTGTTGATGCTGGTGTTGGCTGTATTGGTTACTCTGAGCTGGAGGTTGCTGTTGGGAAGACGCACCTCCGGTGGACCAACGAAATCCTGGGTGATCGTGGCAAATCCGGGCTGCTGGGGGGTACCGGTCATACCATATCCCGCTGACTTCCATCAACGGCTCCTGCTCGAGGGGTGGAGGTGGTAATGCTGCCAACGGCTGGTCCGGCTGATATACCACCATCTGAGTGTCCTGGGATGGTGGCTGCTGTGAATACTGAGGTAACTGTTGCACCGACGCCTCCTGAACATGGTGAACTTGGCAGTATTCGGGAGGCGGTGGGGTAGAACGGCTACCTCTGGACTCATCCAGTGACCTGGGTAGCTGCTGGGAAGATGATTGTGCCTCCTAAATACTCAAGATGTGAGTCTTCAGGTCACTCATGGATTTATCCAACTGGTCTATTTGTGCCAGCCCTGGCCCTGCTTCTTCTGCGAAAATTTCAAGGTGGTCCAACTTTTCACTAATTATGCCCATATCAGCTGCTGATGATTCATCTTGTGCCACTTCTGCTGACGAAGTTTGGGGACCAGCATCGATGCGGGCGATCCTCTGGTATGATCCTGCTCCTTGGGGGGGTTTCTGATGTGTGTAGACTCTAGCTTGGGCCATGACTGTAGAGTTTTCTGCCATTCCTTCATAAATGGTCCAAACCTCATCTTCTCCCTTTGAAAAGTATGACCCTCCACAAGAGGCATTAACAAGCCCCTACAGCTCCGGTGTTAGCCCACAGAAGAAACTTTGAGCTAGATTGGGCTGTGATATATCATGATGTCGACAACGGTCAATGAGCTCTCTAAAGCGATCCCAAGATTCATGGAATTGTTCATTAGGGATCATCGTGAAATTGCTAATCATAGCTCTTGCTGCATTTGTCCGGCCGAGTGGATAATACTTATTTAAATATGCAGTCTGGAGTTGTGCCCACGTGTCAATGTACCTTCCCAAGTGTTTGAGCCAATAGGCGGCTCTATCAACCAAGGAGAACGGAAAGGCAATCATTTTAATTGTGTCCTCAGTCACGAATCTATCATGGATAGTACTGCATATCATCTCGAACTCTTGCAGATGGAGGTGCGGTTCTTCGGTAGCGAGCCCGTGAAACTTAGGTAGCAATTGAATGGTATGCGGGCGAAGCTCGAAGTCTCCATATATGGGAGGAATATGGATCAACCGGTGAGTAAGTGTGGCAGCTGGATTGTGCAACTGCCTCATGGTTGCTGGTGGTGGTCTTTCCTAATCAGGACCTCCTCCACCTGCGGCATCTGGTCTATCACTGCCCTCATCTCTTTCTTCTCGTCCCTCGCACATTTCTCTCATGAGTTCTCCCATGACCATCCCCTGATCCCGGATCTGTCTCTGCATGGTTTCCAGGGATGCTAACACTGAGTTGTTGATGGCAGCTTGATCAAATATATATGGAGGTGGTCTCTGCTCATCTGGGAGTTCCTCTCTGTTTTCCATATCTTGGTCTTCTGCAAAGCCAAAAGAATCCATCTCAGGTGTCGTCAAATGTCCTGGACTCTGTTCTGTACTAAAATCTGACACCACTGGATTGATAGAAGAAGAAGGGTGGTCGAGGGGGAACAGGGTGGATGTAAACTCAGGCTCGGAGAGTGGGTCTGGACTCCCCGAAGCTGACCTAGATGAAAAAGGAGGAGGGCTTGATAGTGATGCCACCAGATGTGGCCTAAGGGATCTCCTTCCCATCATCTTGATCTTTGAGAAAGGTGGATGAGATCTGGAATGCAAACAAGATGATCAAACAAACCCCCAATTCATCTACACAACTCTGGAGCTGATGACCGTGAGAGTTCGGTCTATTATCTTGTCAAAATTTATTAGGTGATCAGTCAATCTATCAGAGCGTTAGAGCGAGCTGTTAGGTACCCTACTTTCTTAGTCGACTGTCCCAATCCACGTCAGATCTTTCCCAGCCAGTATGAATTGCGGACCGTAACCCGGTTGTTCCCGCTAATTCACTCTGCTAAGGACATCGCGGTCCGCTTTACCGATTACTGGAGAGATCCTCACTGGAGAACGACTAACCACGACCAGTAGTCAACTAAAATTTTGAGTGTGGCTCTATCCTAGTGTCGGGTCACTCTCTCGCAACAGATAATTCAAACAAGGAGGGGGTTACTCTCCCCAAGGCAAAGTTTTTGGTGGGATGAGTTTTAAGGTCAAGTTTGCATTAGCAGTCCCAATTTTTATTGTTTTCACTTTTTATGTATTTTTCTGAGCAATCATCGTCTAACAAATTTTCCAATTTTCTTGTTATTTAAGAGTCCAATAAAACTGGGGGAGGAAGACGGAAAAGCTGATGCGCGGTCAAATTCTATGATGCATGCAGGGATAGAAATGCGTACCTTTCCGCCAGCACTCTACATGCAAAGTGATCCGCGCATAATTTAAAGATAGTAAATAAAACTACCTAGATGCATGCACGAGGAAATCGTCCTAAGATGGGAAACTTCTATTAACGTGAAGAACAAGTAGCTATGACAAAGAAGAGAGTCCGGAGTCCGGTCTAGGCTAACCCCTCCTCTTCTTGACACATCGAGTTCAGGAGTAGCGCTTGACGGGGTGGGCTCGCGGCACGTGGTCTCTAGTCCAAGTCAAATAGCTTTTTCAATTGATTTTTGGCCAAGTCCAATTACGTTCTATAGGTACATGCAAGATATTAGGGATTGGGCCTTAGCTTCTTAGTTCGTCACAGTCAACAAAAATTCCTATGTCTAGGGGCTAAATTCTCGTGAAACAAATAGAAATAAAGGTGAGAAAAGCCGTGAAAAACACAAAACTGCGGTGAGCCCCCAAGTGAACAAACACTTGGAAATTAGGCCAAAGTGTCCTGGAGAGTCCAAGTTATTACAAATAAAGTCTCTCTCTCTCTCTCACTTTGAATTACAAAATTTTTAAACTACAAAAATTCTCGAAGATGATGATCTTCTCAATCCTCCAAGTCTCCTTGGTGCTAAGCAAGCCTTCACGTGGGTGCCCCTCGATTGGCGGTACCTCGCACAAAATTCAACAAAAAGGGTGATTAGACCAATCAACAATAGAGTTCAATAAATGTATAAAAAGATAGGCAAATATCCACAATCAATCACAAAAGAATGCTCTATACGTTGTTGCTCCCCGACAACGGCGCCATTTGATTTACACGGAATTCACGGGGTCTAAGATAGTGTCTCACACAAGGCGGAGACAACCGTCGCTGTGGCGACCCTCAAATGAATCTCATATAAAATCAACTATTAACCCACACAATAGATTTCAAGAAATGACAAGCAAATGTGAAGTTAAAATTTATTTTTAACTCTACAAACAGATGTATAGGTGTAAGTATGTAGAGAGTTCGAACATAGGGAGTAAGACAGGATAGATCAACAAGTGTGTGTGTGTGTGTGTGTGTGTGTGAATGTCATGTGATTGTCTACACTATGCAAAGCAAATGTTTTTGTGGGTTTTAAATTTTTATTTTTTTTATTTTTAATTTTTATTTTTGATTTTCTTTTTACTGATTTTGTATTTTCTTTTTATATTTTATATTTTTTATTTTCTTTTTCAATATAGGAATATATATACAATATAGGGAAAGAGAGGATAATGTATTTATAAGAATATGTAAAAATAGTCAAAAATCAGGGAATAAAAAGTTTTTGGTCTTTTTATATTTTTTTACTGTTTTTGTGATTTTTGGGAGTTTTTCAAAATGTTTATGGTATTTTTAAATAATAAAATATAAGCAAACAGTGGACTAGGTTACTGGATGAAATCAAAATGAGGGTGAAAAATACTGAACAGTACCCAAAATTCCTCAAATTGATTTTAAAACATAGAAAATAAAATAAGGAAGACACAGCAACTGAGTTTATATTTTTAGGATTTCTCTATGATTTTTTAGATTTTTATAAAGATTTTTAGGGTTTTCTAATTTTTAAGGTTTTTCTTTTGAAATTTTTAGTGTTTTTTAATCTGACACTAGTAGATGACAAAACACACAAAATATAATTTTTTTGGAATTTTTGAAAATGTTTTTACAATTTTTATGGATTTTCTAATGCAAACAGTACGAAAAATGTGTGTTTTTTATTTTTGATAAATATAAAAATGCAACAAAAATGCAATCTAAAAATATGGCATGAATGAGCAAGTTAACAGGAGCTATGGTATTTTTTTGGAATTTTTCAAGTTAAAATGATACATGAAATAAATGCAAACATCCAAGTAAAAATACAATACTGGTAAGGGCATACATGTAATTACACAGAGGTTCAATGGCCTACTTGCAATTTTTCCAAAGATATATATAATTAAATACGAGTTTCTGGATTAAAAATAAATACCCAAACCCAAAGGGGGTTCGTTGCAAAATGTCCAACTCACGCACATTGGGCACGTGACCTGGCAAGGGTATTTTTGCAATATTACAAAGTTCAAGGCGCTCAGATGCAATTTCTCCAAAACATTACAACTTAATTAAAAAGTTCATTGACTAAAGCGAAATAAACAAACCCCAGGGGGTCCTTGCAAAATACCCAGCCCCCTCACGCGCACGGGCACGTGAGGTGACGTGGATAGGACCTAAGTGCAAATATGAGAACTGCAGGGGTCTAAATGCAAATATTACAGAAATATTTAAACTACAAGTCAAAGTTTATGGACTGAATATAAAATGCAAGAATGGCGAGGATGTAGGTGCAAAATACACATGCCTTATATCCTCGTACACGATCGAACGGCGGAGAGCCGCTCACTTATCCACGTGGCGCGCACAACGCACGATGACGGTTCGGCGATGATCGGTGCGGATCAGATCTGGCGAAGAGATCGACGGTCGGTGCGTGTCCAGATCGGACGGCTGGCGATCAAACTGGAGCGGGCCTCGGATCGGACGGCTGAGAGGCGAAGAGGACGAACGGGGAAGAACGCCGACGGGGCGAACTTCCCCGAGCTCGATTTCGGATCTCCGCCGGTCTGGAAGCATGCAAAGTGGCCCGGCGTGCTCCTGGAAGGTCAGGTTGTATGCTGGGAGGCTCCGGTTCGTCGGAGAAGCATCGGAGTGCTGGCGCGAGGGCGACGGATCTCAGAGCTCCAGGTAGCTCCAGCGAAGTACGCAAAATGGCCCCCAGGGGATTTGACTGTGCTTTGACCTGCAAAAACAAGTGAGAGGGTCCAGGGCAACTTCCTGGACCCCGCGGTGGCGAAATGGGAGTCGGAGGTGGTCTGTGGCGCGCGGAGGAGATATGGCCGGAGGTGCGCTCCGACGAGGATCGATGTATGATGACGAAATAGGGATCGGCGAAGGAATCTGAAGGTGCTAGACTACTCCTAGGATGACGAGGAATGAGAAGCGCTAAGAAAAAGGGGAAAAGAGACAAACCTCGAAGGTGGAGAACCTGAGGTGGAGAACCTCGACGCCGGAGAGGGCGGAGGTGGTGGAGACTGCCTTGGCCCTTCCTCGACCCACCTGAAGCCTGGAACGAGGAGCTGTCACCTCCCTCTATCTCTGGAGCACACTAGGTGTGGAAAAAGTGGCACACAAGGGGTTCAAAACCGAGCTCGAATATGGCGGGGTGTTTAAGTAGAAGACGATGGCGTCTCCTTCAAGCTAGATCCATGCGCGAATAATGGAGATATGGCGAGATCTGAGTACATGGTGTGGCTCAGTGAAGAACGGGGATGAAGTCCCAAGAAGGAATCGAGGTGCGAGGACGCACGGATCGATCTCGAAAAATGGGGGAAATCGGGAAAAAAATCGGGGTGTCAGACCTGGCAGGCCTCGGTCAGGGAGTTGACCGAGGTCAACTCTAGACCGCGCCTGGTTGGTCCACGTGGACCAACCAGAGAAATCCAGGCAGAAATTATTTGAAAATTCGAAATAAAATAGTAAATGAATTTATTAATTTTAGGTTATAAAATAAAAAGTGTTTGTTATTTTATGAAGAATTTTATAGTGATTTTTATTTATTTTTATGAGGTATATAATTACAAATTACCTTTTATGCCCTATATAGGTATAATATCTATATATTTTATTCTTTTATTTTTATTTTGTGTATTTTAATTTTATTATTTTGGTTTATTGTTTTATAAAATTATAAAATATTTTTGTACACCTAGTTATATTTTTTTTGATATAGTTTGTACGCTTAATAAAATATAAGTATGTATTATATAGGTTTAGGTATAGGTATTATACCAATGTATAATATTTACAAGTATTTTATTTTGTATTTTATTTGTGTCTTTATTCTGATTATACTGCACAAATATATTATAAGTAATATTTGCAAAATTATGAAAATATGAAATTACAAAGATAATGAATAAATAATAAATTGAATATTTTAATCTGTGTAAGTATACTACAGGGGTCCAAAACTCAACTTTCAATCCGTAACTCCGAAAAATACGAAACCACCTCCATTAAATAGATTATTTTATGCTATATACAATTAAAGTTAGTTTGGTACATTTCGAGTTTTTATTTGCAAGATACGGGTCTAGGAAGTTGGAGTTTTGGAATCTTATTTAGGCCATAGCTTTTTATCTGTATATTATTTTTCAGTGAAATCAATTTTGTATTTTTATTTATTCAATAATCTACATCTTTCATGTTCAGAGTTTCTTTATTTGATGTATAAAAAGTGGAACCAAAAATAGGTCCCAAAATGAATAAAGAATGAATAAATATAAAGGAATTTTGACCCATATCTCCCCCTACTTTATTCCTTGTCGACCTATTCATCAAGATGCCTAGGTCTCGGGGTTTCGGGTCATAAAATATTTACAATATTTTATTCTTTTTCTTTTCTTTTGTTTATTCTATAATTTGGCTTTAATTACAGTATTTTATACACTATTTGGATGTACATGCATGAATGCTAAGATGATGGATTTAATGCTATTTACACGCATTTGCTAGGGTTTTTGATGCCAAAATGATAGAATAAAGATGACCAAATGTGGCTTCATCACCCAGGCAGAGACTTGAGACCTTCCTAGCGTAGGCCAAGTCTTACCATTGGGAGGATACCATCCTTTACCATGAGGGAGGGGATAGTGTCTGGCGACGGTGCATTCCTCAAGAGGAGCAACATAGTGTCCTCACCTATTGTCACAAGCTGGCGGCAGGAGGACATCACTCAGGGAGGAGAACGACACAGAAAGTGCTCCAATCCGGCCTATGGTGTCCTACTCTCTTCAAAGATTCTGATGAATTCGTGAAGAGATGTACTGACTGTTAGAGGATGGGCACTTGTGGACAGCGTGATATGATGCTGATGCATCCCATTCACTTTTGTGAGGTTTTTGATGCATGGGGCATCGATTTCATGGGTCCATTCCCTAGAAGTCAAGGATTCGAGTACATTCTGTTGGCCATTGATTATGTGAGTTGTTGGGTTGAGGCCATCCCCTCCCGAACCATAGATGCTAGGACTGTATGCTGATTTTTGAGGAAGAATATCATTTCGCGGTTCAGAGTACCTCGAGTGTTGATTTCTGACGGGGGGTCTCATTTCATCAATGATAAGGTAAAGGCCCTTGCTAACGAGTTCAACATAGACCATCGAGTAATCACTCCATACCATCCTCAGACCAATGGTCTTGCTGAAGTGTCAAACAAGGAGATCAAGACTATATTGCATAAGGTTGTCCGCCCTGACCGAAAGGATTGGTCACAGCTTTTGGACTCAATCTTATGGGCATATAGGATGTCCTTCAAGACTCCTCTGGGCACATCTCCCTTTCACCTCATTTATGGCAAGCCCTACCGTTTACCTATTGAGCTGAGACATAAGTCACTTTGGGCTATTACACAGATACTTTTGGATCTAGTGAGTGTAGGAGACCAGAGGAGGGCAGAATTGGCAGCCCTGGAGGAGCATAGAGATGAAGTCTTTTCAAGCAGCCTACATTATAAGGAGAGAGTGAAGGAGTGGCATGATTCCCATATCAACCACAAGGAGTTGGAGAGAGATCAGAGAGTTTGGTTGTTTGATGCTAGGCTTCGATTATTTCCAGGGAAGTTACAGAGCAAGTGGAAGGGACCATACCTGGTCCGAAAGGTACATGACAATGGAAGCATTGACATATCTGAGATGTCATCTAAGTCTACCTTTCGTGTTAACGGGCAGCGACTCAAACCATATCTAGATCATGAGCCGTTGGTCGTTGACGTCAACCCTATCCATTTTGCATGAGATGTGGTCTTTGACTCACATCTATTGCATCTCACGCCTGATTATCACTGTCTTCCGCCTTGTATAGATCCAGTTGTCCATATCATTCCATTCTTTAGTCCCACACCCCATCTTCATCTTATGATTATGTTATACTTAGGGTGTACTTTACCCTAAGTATGGGGGGGTGTTGGACTCTTGGGTATTCTTTTGATTCTTTCTACCTCTGTTTTGCTGCCTATACTTAGGGATATTTTACCCTAAGTATAGGGGAGGTAGACCCTGTACATTCTTCCACTCAGATATCCCTTTATGTACAGCTTGCTATACTTAGGATTACTTGATGCTAAGTATAGGGGGAAACACCGAGTCTGCTTCAGTCTATTCTTTGATTCGTCATTGTAGTATACCATTTCTTTTCACTTCCCTATACTAAGCACTGGTTATGTCTTCTCCATCACTCTTGATTCACTCTGAGGACATCATTCGAGCTAAGTATAGGGGGGTGTCGTATATATTTCATATATACTTTATCCATAATTCGTACTTTGTGTGAGTGTGTTTATAAATGAAATGGCTAAAATTCATAAAATATTTTCTTGTACATAAAATTCTTTATTGCACATATATAGCTATTTATAAAAATTATTTTTGTACAAATGTTTGTAAAAATCTTTTGTGTGTAAAGAGTTGTAAATATTTTGATATCAAAATTATGTATATAGTACAAAATTTTTGTAAAATGTTTGAAAAACAAAAAGTTTGCAAAAACCTTGTGTAAATATTTTGCAAAACATCTGTATTCATGCATACATCCATGTTTTCAAACATTTTCAAAAATTTTGCACATTTTCAAAAATTTTGTAAAAATTACACGTTTGTAAATATGTGTATAGTTTTCCTGAATCTTGATTGACATTTAAACTGGCCTAGAATTAAAGTGGGAAATGGAGCTTGGTTAAGACTTAATCCACCTAATTCTAAGAGGAACCTTATAGGGCTTAGGGTTAAGACTTTTCAAGTCCATTTGGGACTTAATTCTTTGAGTCCACTAGGCTATGAGCATATGTCATCTTGATGAGCCTAAGTAGAACACTTAACAATGCACACATGACTCTGAAATACAATGACTTTACTTGCACCAGCACATTACACATAGCTCTCCACGGATGAGGTGGTGAGGAGGCAGTTTCCTTTGGCTTGGGGTAGCATATGAGGGTAGTACTTCTAGGCAGAACCTCTCTTCTTCTTATAGTGAAGGAAGTGCGTCTCAACTAGGTCTGGTGGTGATGAAGTCTAAAGACAGGAGTTGTGGGTTGCAATAAAGCTTCAAAAGAGGGATAGTCTACTGGCTCAAGAGAAAAACTTCTTATGTATATATGTTGCACCATGTAGATATGTTGTTGCACATAAAAAATGTGCAAAGAAAGAAGCTCCAAAAAATTGGTGGGTCTGATTGAAAATAAAATACCTACCGGAGTGTATATAGTCAAATAAAGAAAAGCTTATGTTACACATGACCATCTCATGAAGCTTGCAGCGGGAGACTCAGCTACACTAGTTGGGCTCCTAGGGATACATGGCTACACTGGTTATGGTCCATTCTCTTCTTCCCCCTCTTCTTGAGCCGGTTGTACTTGTACTTAGAAGGGAATACCCCGCTCCTTGAGGATAGAGTTGCTAGACTGAGGCATTAGAGTTACCTTATTAAGGGGGTTGTCGCTTTGTCATTTCTGAGGTGGGGAGCTGCATATCACTTACACAGTACAAGTAAAGATTCATGATCGTTAGAGTTTGTGTATGTGGACTTGTTCTAATCTGGATTATTGAGGAGTCTTGACCATAAATTGGTGGAACTTAGAGGATGTTGAGTTTTAAGCTTAAGTCCAAATAAGGTTCCGACAAATTAATAATCCAAAGGGCTGACTGAGCTCCATATTTCAATTTAATGAAGGCAATTTTAATAATCAATCTTGATTTCTCGTCTTTTTCTTTTTTTCTCTTTTTCACTTCTTTTTCAAATAAGTATTTGCTAAGGGACTAGTAAAAGTAAAGTATAGAGGGTGATGAATACACATTCATCACTCTTTATTCTTTTATTTTAGCTAAAAATCTCGGCAAAACATCATGTAGATAGTTGTAAATATAATAAATTACCATTAGGCATGCATTTGTTAATGTTTAATAATTACATGTATTTGAGAAAAAATAAAAGAATTAAGAATGAAAAGAAAGAGGGAAGTATTTAGAATAAATATTAAGTGACCTAAAACCAAGAGAGGCCCAACATGGGCCTGATCGCCAAATAAAATAAGTAGAGAGAGATAAGGACACTCAACCTTGTACATATGCCCTCTATGTATATATTTTATTTTATTTTCACAAAGATAAAAATAAAAATATGTTTTTATTACCTTGTATATATTTTTAAAAATAAAACAAAAATGAGAAAAATAAAATTAAAATAAAAACAAAATAAATTTTCTCTCTCCACCTTGTACATACCATGTATATATGTATCTATTCCTATTTATGTTACACTTGTAAATAATCAATAAAATACATAAAATTTATTTTATACTCTAAATTTTATGTTGTAAATAAATAAAATATAAAATTAGAGTAATTGTCCAAAAATAAGGAAATAAAAATAAAAATATAAATATAAAATACCTAGGTATTTTATGCATGTATATAATATAATATAATGTATACACCTTAATTTATTTTTTCAAAACAAATAAATAAAAATCACTAAAAAATAATTTGGAAAATAAAGAATATTTTTTATGTTGAATATATTTTTAAATAAAATCATTTTTTATTTTTAAAATATTTTACAAATAATTTAGACCTTTGATTTTTCTGATTGGTCCGCGGGGGATTGTTGACCTCGGTCAACTGCCCCCGCTTGACCACTCTTCTCACAGATCTGATTTTCAGCCAGACTTCGCCTAATTCTCCTGAGATGATCCAACCTCCATTTGTATCACTCCGAGGCTCCGAATACCGAGGAGAGATCTGTGATTCCTGCCCGATGTCATCCTTAGGGATCTGTTCCTCGGATTACGCGCCCGAACCCCCATCTTCTTGCACCTCGTCGAGTATTTTGCCACATGGAGCCGCCATTTCTTTCCTATCTTTGGCCCTTCCCCTCGTCCCCAGTGAGCTCCCTCTCCTTCCTTGAGTGACAGCGAGTGCAGGAGAGCGTTGTAGTGAGGAGGTGAGGTGTCTAGCCTTAGGTCCGGCGAGCCTTCTCGCCGTGTTCCGTCGCAAGGTGAGCCCGAGCCTCTGGAGACGTCGTTCCATTGAGGCGAAGAACCCAAGAGGTAGCTGACCACCAGCAGAGACGAATCCCTCCATCTGGTAGCTTAGATAACCTTTAGTTCGCTTTAATTTCAATCTTTTCGATTCCGGTCAACCGAGCTTCATCGGACCATCCTGCGTCATCGGATCATCTATCCATCATTCCGACGATACGTCCACCTCCACGATACCTCTCTCCATCGTCTACGCCCCTCCGTTCCCCCTGGTTCGCCTAAGAACAAGGTCTTAGGCCCTCCTCCGCCGTCAGTTCGCTGGAGGGCCCCGCTCCGCCTTGCCCCTTTACCCATTTCGCCCGTTAACGGGTCGAGGCACTTTGACCTTGACCCGTGAGTCTCCCTGTGCAAGATTGGAAGCCAACGAACCTCATCTGGAGGTTTAACTACCGAAGAATAGTAGCTCCAGGATCCTGGCGTCGTCGGGGTACTCCAGGCTTCCCTGACCTCATCGGAGCAGATCAGTAGCTGTGGACCATCATCGACTTCATTTTCCCCATCCTAGTAGCACTGGAGGACCTCCCAGTTTCGTGTATCAACCGATTGAAACTCGCTGGAGCCGAGTTCTTCGACATTCTTCAAGGGATCTTCTCCACCGCCAGATCAAGGCATCCCCCCAGTTCTAATCTCCGATTTTCATCCACGGGGAGCTCTCATCCGTCAGATCCATTTGAGGATCAACTGCCAGCCGTCCATCGCCAGACCGGTATCACCCGCGCTCAGCCGTCCGATCATCAGTTGCCCTCGACCGTTGGATAGAGAATAATAAAGGGTAATTTACACTTAGGCCCTTTGCACTGTTTACATTTTAGTTTAGTCCTATAAATATTTTTAGCCGTTGCTTTTGTTATGGATAATTTGCATTCAGGACCTCGTACTTCTCCTATTTGCAAAATATCCCCTCTGTGTGTGTTATACGTGGTCTGTCACGTGTTGTTTGGTATATTTGCATATTTTCTCCTGAACTTCATGATTGTTACTGTTTGAACTTTCATAAATAGGAATGACATTTATACCCCTGTGTGACTGATTCACGTGTCGACCTCGTGCGACTTTGGGCTTTTTGCATTTTCAGCCCTATACTCTTTACATGTGTTATCATTTGGCTCCTGAACTATACTTTCCTTGCAACCAAGTCCCTGTGTGCTGTATATCTTTGATTGGTTGAATAAAATAGCAAATCTCACCCAAATTTCATGAAATTTGGAAACATGGCTCCTGCCATTGTGTAAAAATTTCTTTGAATTTTTGGGCCATTTTTGTTTTCATTTAATATTCTTAAAAAAACCCAAGAATTTGCTTCTATTTAGTTTTAAAAATCAACTAAAAATATTAAAAACCCTCTACAAAATCCAAAAGATACGGTGTGTTTGTTTTTGTGTGCTTTTACTTCTATCCAAGTTTCGTTGCTTCTGGATTTATAAAAATCCTAAAAATTGAAAAATACTAAAAAACTTAGAAAAATCATTAAAAATTCTTAAAAATAAAAAATGCAATTTTAGTTTCTGTAGTTAGAGTTTTATCTTTAGTTTACAATAAAATTATTGCTTGCATTTATAGGCTAGTTAGATATTTTTAAATAGCCTTTAGATTATGGCTGCACAGTAGCTTGCATTTTTGAACTTGTTTCATTTTTAAAATAAACTAAAAATCAGAAAAATCCAAGAAAAATACCAAAAACATCTGAATATTTTTAAAATCCAAAAACATTTTTATTTGAAGTTTTTGAGTGTTTTTAAGGCATTTAATAATTGTTTGATTGAGGTTTTAGTAGTGTTTTAGCCTTTTTTCTTATATTAAAAACTCAAAAAATTAAAAACTTAAAAATCCACCAAAATCCTTGTTTTTGATTTCCGACTACTTCGTATGTTTTTCCAAACCGTGCTCCTTGTGTTCGACCCTGGTAGCTATACCAGGTAAAATAGATAGCTAGACCGTTGTTTTTGACCTGATTTGTTGATTTTCATATTTTGTGGTCTTGATTTTTCTTGATTGACTTAGCCTCACAGTTTGGGTCGCAACAAGCTTATTTGCACCTTAACCCGAGTAGCAGAGGCTTGTCATCATCTAGTCATCATGATGCCTAGGTCTCGGGGTTTAGGGTCATAAAATACCTTTGAAATTTTATTTCTTTTCTTTTCTTTATTCTATAATTTTAGCTTTAAAAACAATGTTTTATATACTATTTATGCAACAAAGAATGAATGCTAATTTTTATAAACTAATGGTATTTACATGCATTATCTATTATTTTTAAAGCCAAGATGATAGAATAAGGGTGATGAAATGGAGATTCAATACCCCCATATACTTACCTTTGCTAGTCCCTAGCAAACACTTGTGCAGTAAGTGCAGAAAAATAAAACTAAAGAAAAGAAAAAGAAAGAAAGTGGATTAACTTTAATTCTCAAACTTACTTCACAAAATCAAAGTTTGGAGCTCATGTCGGACCTTTGGAATTTTAGTGCAGTCAGAACCTTATCGGGAATCGGATTTGAAACACAACATCCTTCGAGAATCCCAAAACTCTGCTCAATTCTCCTCAATAACCAGGTCAGAATACTTCAACTCGTATGCAAACCCTTATGATTATGAATCTCACTTGTATAGTGTATGTGATAGTGGCTCCTGTCAACTGAAATGATAAAGAGACTGACTTCTCCAGTATAATAACCCAATGATTCCCCAATCCAGCAACTATTTCCTCTAGGAGCGTGGTATTCCCTTCTAAGTTTAAGAAACAACCAGCTCAAGAGGAGGGGGTGAAGAGAAGAATGGAGGGTAGCCAATGTAGCTACCTATACTAGGATGCATGACCAATATTGTCAAGTCCTCCAGTTGCAGGCCCACATAATATGACCTTAAAGATCAAGCTTGTTGATGAATATGTGATTCATCACCTTTATTCTTTCATTTTGGCTAAAATCCTAAATAAAATACATGTAAATACTCACTAATTCCCATAATTAACAAGCTAACAACATTTATTAATATTATATAATTAACACTTATTTTATCAAAAATAAAATAATAAGAGAAAAATGAAAAAATAAAAGAAAAAGAAGGATGTGTATAAAATATACCAACTGATCCTAACCTTGAATACCGGGTCAATATTTGCGTGGTAGACAAAAAATTAGTATGGGGAGATAAGGATCTTAATGTATAAAAATATCATAAAAATCAGATCACAAAAATATATTTTCCATATTGTGAATATTTCATTTATTTTATTTATCATCAAGAAACCTTCAAATCAAAATACTTTTTGTACAAAAGTTGTTCATAAAAATATATATTAATTTATAGAAAAAAAATTAGAAAAATTATTCAATATAAAAATAATTAACTCAGTGAACCGAAAAAGATGTAAAAGCTGACTTCCAAGGTTCATAATTATTTATAAAAAACTCCAAATCGACCAAACTCATTAAACTCAGTTTTATAACTAACACTATTTATTAAAAATATTTAAAAATATTAAAATAAAACAGGTGAGTTTTGGCATTTGAACCCCTTTGTCTATATGTACTCTAATCTTTCTTATTTTTTAACTAATTATTCTGATCTCCGTTTAGCTTAATTTTGGTTTTAATTTGTTTCTAAAATTAATAGAAAAATATAGAAATATAACTTAACTCAAAATGACAATAGATACCGAAGTCATGAAGCCGTTACCTAAATTTTTCGGACCTCATACCTCGGCCATATGGATTTGGAATTGGACAAGGACACTTTTAAAGTTCGTTTTATTGAATTTTCTACTAAATGGTACTGATGTCACGAAAATCTGAATTAATATGAGAAAAGTGGGTTTTGGGACAGTATTACTAGTATTGTAAATGTACCTTAATTTATATTATTTAACATATGTTATTTATAATATTTAAATACTCTATTAATATTATATAATTTAATTAAATTAAATAAGAAACAAGTAATTAGGTAATTAGTTATTAATTAATATATAATTAAGCCATTAAGTTATTTAATTATTTCAATAATTAATTATTTAATTACTAATTACCTATTTAATTATGTAATTAGACATCTAATTATTTCTTTAACTAATCTAATTAGTATATTCATTTATTATTTAATTACATTTTATTGTTATTATTTTTTAATTTTCTCCTCAAGAGCGCATCTCCCCATTTCTCTCTCTCCCCTCGTTCGTATTCTTCCTCATGAAGCCGCCTCTTTCTTCCCCATCGCCTATGTTGGTCGCCAATGCCCTCAACCTCCGACCAAACATCCCAACGACGAGGCTATTGGGCCATTCGTTCAACCTCCTGCGGTCACCGAACTCCCCACCGGTGACTACAACTTCTTCATTGGACCCTATGTTTAGATCCCTATATATATGACCTCCCTTCCACACCGACCGGGCATCTAATGTTTTCTTTCATCTTCCCGTGAGCTCTGATATAAGTGAGAAGAATGACTACGCCCTCTAATCGTCATTGATCGAGGAAAAAGCCTGGAGAAAGTACTTATAAATTCATTTTAAAATAAGAAATGATTTTATAATTTTTAGTTTATTAATTAAAAAATGTTTATTATTTTCTAAGTTTTTTTATTATGATTTTTATTTATTTTTCTGATGTATATAATTACAAGTTACCTTATATGGCCTATATATTGGTATATTCATCTATATATTTTAATGTTTTATTTTTATTTTATATTTTTATTTTTATTTCATTTTTTTATTATTTTATATATTTACAACTTAATTTTATACACTTAAGTATATTTCTATTTTTTATGATGTGTTTTATACAATTAAATAAATAGATGTATTCTTTGTATAGGTATAGTTATAGGTATTATACCTATGTAATTTATACAAGTATTTTATTTTTATGTTTTCTTTATGTTTTTATTTCTATTTTAATATGCACATATATTATAAATAATATTTACAAAATTATAAAAACAAAAAAGTATAAAATAATGAATAATAAATAAAATGAATATTTTAATCAATATAAGTATACAAGTGGGGTCCAAAACTCAACTTCCAAACCGTAACTCCGAAAAATATAAAACCACCTTCATTAAATAGTTTATTAAAAAAATATATACAATTAAAAGTGATTTTGATACATTTAGAGTTTTTATTTGAGAGATACAGGTTTGGGATGTTGGGATTTTGGAAACTTATTCAGATCAAAACTTTTTATCTGTACATTTTTTTATGAAACCAATTTTGTATTTTTCTTTATTTAATTATCTACAACTTTCATGTTCAAAGTTTCTTTATTTGAATTGTAAAAACTGGAACCAAAAATAGGTCCAAAATGATTAAAGAATGAATTAATTAAAAGGAATTTTTATTGTATTTTGCCCCTTATCTCGCCCTACTTTATTCCTTGTCCACCTAGTCATCAAGAAGCCTAGGTCTCGGGGTTTCGGGTCATAAAATATTTTCAATATTTTATTCTTTTTCTTTTCTTTTCTTTTCTTTATTCTATAATTTTGGCTTTAAAAACCGTATTTTATACACTATTTACACAATGATGTGTGGATGATAAAAAGCCTAAATTAAGCATATTTACATGCATTTACTAGGATTTTTAAGACAAAAATGATAGAATAAAGATGATGAAACGTAGATTCATCACCGACGCAACTTTTTCTACGACCACAAAACAGTGGGAGGAACAAAAGATGCTATATCCACTAGGGCATGGACAAGAATGCAGATGGTATGCAAAGTCAAAGAAAATATTCAAAGAAGCGTTCAACCAAAAATTTTACAAGATGAGATTCAGAAAAAGCATGCTTCTTAGTGAAGACCTACTTACACTGACCGACTTCACAAGGGAATGAATACTACACTGGTCCATTCTCACTTCTCTTCCCATTATTCTATCTTATTACCTCACTCTGTTGTAAAGAGTAGAAGCACCTGACTTTAGAAGAAAATATCTGACTCCACGAGACGAGTTATCGGAAGAGCAAAAAACTTGGTAGTTCAATAGTTTTATCTGGGGAGAGCTAAACAATTTCACACACATGATTTCATCATTTCAAAGACGCAGGAGTATGCGACTGAGAGGATGGTTTTGACCTTGCTATGAATTGGACAGGATAATAGGAGTATGGAACGTAAAGGTTATTGCATAACAAATCCTATCCTCTAAGTGGTTCCGAACACATCATTAATCCAAAGGTTTTCTCAGAGCTCCAAACTTCGACATTATTAAGACAAGTTTAAAAGCTAAAGATTGTTCCAAGTTCTTTCTTTTTCTTTTCTTTATTTTCTTCTCTACATTTATATGCATAAGTGTTTGCTAAGTACTAGCAAAGGTAAGTATACGGGGGTGATGAATATTCATTTCGTCACCTTTATTCTTTCATTTTGGCCTTCAAATCCTGGTCAAATGCATCATATATCATTAATCAGTCAAAATAAATGCTCACTAATTCGTACAAAATACTGTGTAAAATACCACATGTCTATCGTATTTATCACCAAAATAAAAGAATAAAGGAAAGAAAATAAAAAGTACGAAGTGTCAAGGATACTGAAGTGACCCTATCCCCTGAGACTCAGTCATCATGATGACTTAGTCGACAAGAAATAAAGTAGGGGGAGATAGGGTGACTAATTATGCAGAAAACACAGATTCAATCATTCTATAAAATAGGCCAATAATTACTTTTTTGGAACTATATTATTCATTATTTACACCTCAAATAATAAAACTTTGTCATGAATGTTGTGTATAATAATATATAGAAAAATAAAAAAAATATTTCACACAAAAATAATATATGGTGTGCATCTTATACGTAAAATAAAATTTGAAAAGCCAAACTTCACAGATCCATATCTCCCAAATAAAAGTCAAAATATATTAAAATCACTCTAATTGTATATAACTTTTAATAAGCTATTTAATGAAGGTGGTTTCTTTTTTTTTAGAGCAATGATGTGAAAGTTAGGTTTTGGACCCTTGTTGTATAGCATACCCGATTAAGATAATCATTTTATTTATTCTTTATTATTTCTGAAATTTTGTACTTTTATAACTTTTTCAATATTATTTAGATATATTTACATATTAAAATAGTAATAAAACAATAAAGAAAACATGTAGATAAAATATGTGTATAGAATACATAGGTGAATTACCTATATTCATATTTATACAATTAATACATCTATTTAATTAACCATGTATAATATATTAGAAAAATATAGCAAAAATATATTTAAGTACCTAAAAATAAATTATAAATAAATGAAATAGGAAAATAAAATAAATAAAATACAAATTAAAAATAAAATACATAAAATATATGTAAACATACCTACATGTGTACCCTAAAAATTAACTTGTAAACAACACCTCTAAAAAATAAAAAAATATCCATAAAATACTACCAAAAATTAGAAAGATTTTTTATTTTATAACCTAAAACTAATAAAAACAAAATATATTTATTATCCATTTTCCTAGGTATTTTTGCTGTTGACATGGGTCAACAGTCTGTCCTACCTTCTGACTCTTGTCAGAATGTCACGAGGCCGCCTTCTTCTCTCATTTTCTGCACCTTTCCATTCACTCATTACTCTTGAAATCACCACAATCTCGCAGCCACTTCGTCCTTCATCAACGCCCATACTAGAATCTTGACCTACCCTCACCGGATCGCACGCAAGATCTCCTCGAAAATCACCAGATATCTGCTTATAAATACAACCCCCTAACCATTTTGGCTTTTTCATCCACCTTCTTCTGATTTTAGCCCCTCAAATCACCATGTGATCTTTCCCACAGTAACAATATGGAGTAGGTCGTGATTCGCTATAAGGAGAGCCCTTGGAGGAGGTGTATCCAACCACCGTCGTAGCACCACCGACAGGTTCTGCTCCTGTCCGCCTCGAGTCGGTCGAGCCCCCATTTCTTGCATTCCTAGGTATTCCTCTATTATAATTTCAATTTAGCATCGTTATTTTGCATTTTAATCAAGCGATTAGCACTCAAATTAAAAACCCCCAATTCCTAGATACACCATGATCCGACGGTCGATTCGCCCCGCTTCCCTAGCCATTCCACTCCCCTACAAATTCTCCATCGATTCCCCACGATATCCAACCCAGATCCATCATGGATCTGGGAATCGAGCTCCCTCCACTGCCACCTCATCGGAGATCCCCCTCCACTCCATTTCCCATGTTATTTTGTGTAAACCCCCGTCGAGGAGATAGCCCTCGCACCCAGGGATCTTTTGATGGTATTTTGCAGGACTTACAATGCTCCTGGTATTTTGACTACCACCTGGAGCTGCTCCAGGCGGTTCATCTTCGTCGGAGCTCTTCGAGCCCTCTTGCCTTCATCAGATCCTGTTCTCGGATGTGAAGGAGGCCCAACTACCTGCTGGGCCCATCTGAGAAGACAAAGGCCACCGAAGGTCCGAGAATCATCGAATCCAAAGTCGTCGGCATCGTGTTCTTGGGAGTTCTTCTAGGCCCCTTCAATGTCATTCGATCGAGAACAATGATCTACATTTAATATAGATTGTTGATATGAAGCAAAGGGGTATGCGATAAGAGCCACACGATGTGACATGTGGCCACTTCTCAACGCTTGGATCTGGGCACTTAAGAGGTAAAATTTCACAGACATCCTCCTCCTTTTTGAATTTACTTAAAGTTCCTATAAATATTTTATGAAGTTTAAAACTTTAGGGTAAATTGCATATAACCCTTTGGCATTTTCATATATTGCAATCTAGTCCATGTTAGAGTGGCATGGCACAGCACTGAAGCCCTCACATGTTTCTGTAATTGTCTTCTAATATATGAAACTTAAATATTAGAGTTAACTTTTGGGTATCACGTTGTAGCCCTCACATTTTTTTGCAATTATACCCTTGCTAGGCTAACATTCTCAAGTGACTTTTTCTATTTATTAAAAATAGTTGTTATGTTATAAAAATCACCAAAAATATGAGAAAGTACCTGGTTGCATGCTTGATCACTCTAGCTAATTATTTTGCATTTTAAGCCTTTTTCCTATTTTATAAAAATTAATTAGAGCATAGCCAGCCCCTATTTGCCTTGAAAAACCTAAAAAAATTACAAAATCACTTCGAAAAATCCCCCAAAAATTATACTATATGTATTTAAGTACTGTTAATCTTCAGCCAAAAGTTACTAAAATTAGAGAAAGAAAACATTTAAAATTTGAAAAAAAAACTTGAAAACCTTATGAAAATTTATAAAATCCTCAAAAATTCCAAAAATAGTGTTTTTTGTTCCATATTTTTCTCATATTACTATCTATCTATAAAAAATAATTTGGAGAAATTTTACTCTGTTTTATATTTTTCATCTCTATTTTAATTTTGGGTATTAATTCTATCCCTGTTTAGGGTATTTTTACTTTAAAAATATAAAAAAATTAGCAAAAAAATATTAAAAATCATAAAAATAGTAAAAATGTATCTAAAACCAAAAAATGTTTTATTTTCTTTAGTTTAACTATTTTCCTTATATTTATATCTATATAGGCTATGATGTATATATACCCTATATATAGCCTTATATATATTATACCTCTTTTATATAAAAAGAAAATATAAAATATAAAAATAGAAAGTCAAAAACCAAAATACAAAAATAAAATAAAAATTCTATTATTAAAAACCCATTTTATTTGGTAAATATTGTGCATAGTTATATATACACCTCTACTTATATTTTTTATTTATAAATAAATTGTAGTGTTACACCATGTGTTCCCCATGTTCGACACCCTGCTCCACTTGTCACTATATGCATTTTAAAGTAAGGTTTATGATAAATTTTGATCCGCCTTCTCTTTATTACTTCATCTTTGAATTGTGGGTTTATTGTTGAAACCGTCTGGGAATTCATGAGCGCTCACTCCAGCGACACGTTTGACTAATTTTAGAGCCTCGCAGGATTCCAGGCATTTGTTTCATACCATAAGATGTGTCGTTCTTCTCATTTAAGGGTTCCAAGGAGAATAGTGCACCCTTGGTTGTGAATTTCACCACCTGTATGTAGGATGTACTATGGTATTCTTATACAAAGAATCTCTCAAAAACATCTCGATTGGATTGGCTTCTCTGATCACCTTGATAATGATGAATTCTGCCTACATTGCAAGATTTGTGAAGTTGAAGAAAATTCCTCATGATCTGAACCATCCAAGTCATTTGGATAATGCAAAAGCTTCTAGTTGTGCTCTTGGATATCCTCGATTAGATTCTGGATCCCCTCTATCTCAACCGCTCACCAAAGCAGTTGATCATTCCTTCTAAAGAATTTGCATCTATTGCATCAAGTCATCTCATCGACGTCAACATCGCTCTGATACCAGTTGTTGGGAATTGAATCGATATTGCCGTAATTTTGTACAAGTTACTGTGGGTATGAACTGGATGCACAATCAACCACTGCTAAAGAAGTACATAAAGAAATAAAGCATCATGATATAACAGTGGTCGAACCCTCTCACATCACCGTAGAAGAAAATTCACCAAAAGGAAGGACAAGTTCAAACAATCCTCATTTTCTCACATTCTCTTCACTCTCTTCTCTCCATTTCTCTTTTTTATTGTCTCTCTTGGGGTGTCATTGAGGCGAGGCCCTCACTCCCTCTATTTATAGCCCTAGTACAAACCTATGGCCCCACTCCCATAAGGACTTTAAATAGAATACATCTCAATTGTCATTAACTCTAGGAATCCCATCGTTTTAGGTCTCACAATCCAAATACTACTCTTAATTCTAACCAATACTTTTGAGCTAGGGGTAAACAATATTCCACAAGGGTGAGAATATAAAGTTTTTGTGCTTCGCATGCATATTAGGAACTCTTATGGGAACTCAAAGATGGTGTTTTTTATCTCCAATGTGGATGTGATTTAGTGTGGTAATAGTTTGGTTCTGTTTCGAAATGAATAAGCTTGATATTCCCTTAAAAAATACAACTTGGTAGATTTGAACCTTCAGACCGACTTGAAATATATTTTTTAAAAAAAAATCAAGATCATTCATCTGGTATTCCATGGAAAGGAAATCATCAGTACATATATAGTAATGATATTTTCAACCCAAAAAACTCTGCACAGGTGCAGAGCACAACTGCTACCATCAACTGGCTTTAAAGATATATAGTAATACGTCCTTTAAACATATTTTCAACTCTGAACTTTCTGACTTCTTAAAGTTATCATTGGGAGACCATTTTGAAGAGTGCACAAGTTTAAAACAGCACTTACCGGATGAACTAATTCCTATTCTGATGAAGAAACAGTGAAGTACTTTCTCCTTTGTAATAATGCAGGAAAAAATACATGGAAAATAAAAATAAAGATAAATTACAAAAAAGGTCCTAACTACGTGCTGATTCCTAATTAAGCTTATGTTTTGTCTCAAATACGGGCCTTCCTAAGCTTCTGTGACCCTTGTATGCCGACTTTAAAATCCTGGAGTGGAGGTCCTTAATTGGGAATTGACATATAGTTGATGCTCTTTTTTGAAATTTCAGGCCCTTATTTAATTTGTTACATTTGAAAGATTGAAAGATGAGGTTCTGTTTGTAATTTACCTTAAACATAATTGTATACAATAGTTTACATGACAATCTAACAAGAATAACCTCCACTTATCCTCCAACCAACAGGAATATATAGCTTCCACTGTATTCTACCCTTACGTATACATTATTCCTCGTCCAATAATACAGGTAATTAATAAACATGCATCCGCAGGTATATATATATTTCTGGATATTATACGGGATATGAACAAGAAATATAACTGCTATTTACTTATATCCAAAGAAAGAAACAAGAAATCTGATGCATCTTCGTTCCATGTGAACTACTGGAGGAACAGTTCATGTATTTTCCGTGTTTTAGGTCACGATAGACCTTCCACTTTTGCCAGTTGCTGCCCCTCTGATCTATGGATGTAATTATGAAGATGTGGTCCGTGTCCATTAAATCCAAACAGCAAGAAGCAATTCATGAGAAACAGCCCCCTAATGGCAACCAGTACGCACCTGTCCATCGTACGAGGTGTCGGCTCCCTGCAGCTTTGATGGAATCCCAGTTCGTCCCTCTCAATTATATGTGACCTAATTCTAGTGACCGCTTGTCGCACTGCTATATGCGACTGCTGTTCTGTTCTTGATCTCGCAACACTGTGCAGTTCGTCTGATGCACGATCTGTAGTCAAGTTGCTATTTTCCATGTGATGTGTGTCCCGATTAACTTTAGTTCTTTCTGATTTTTGTAGGGTATATTTCCACCTGCAACTGCTTATTTAATGGGAAAGATGCATGGAAGCTTATATATGCAGTCTGCTGACATGAATCGATTTCTTTTATAGCACACTGCACCATTAAACCCAGGCACAGAAATATTGAGTTTAGATGCCCGATCTACACCTCATTTAAATTTGATTCTTGTGTGGTCCTTCAGTTTGTTTTTCTTTCTGCATATGTGGTCCTTATCTCTTTTCTTAGGGTTGCATTTTTGCAGTGCAGAATGAGTTGTTTTTCGTAGTTACTTGATTATGGTTGTGTCCTAAGGTACATAAGCAAACTTTTTTTTCTACGAACTGCCTTCTGAGCCAGACACCTAGAACATCCTTTGCTGCGGAGAGGAGAAAATTAGAGTACCAAAAAAATGGTGTTCTTATTCAGTTATTTCTGTAAAAGACAAGTTATGTGTTGAAACTAGCGTAAGCAAACAAGCATAAATACGAACAAGCAGACCATGTGCACACGGATTTATACGCCGGGTTATGTTCTTGGGTGATGATGATCGTTTTCGAATTATGTCAAGAAAAGAAAAATACAAAATTACAAATGATACATAGAACCTTAGGCGTTATGTCCTTGGAATTTATATAGTACTCCCAGTGAGACTCTCATGTTGTACGCGGGCTTCACCCACCCTTCTTGCTGAGGGTGCAGTAAAATGATTCTTCAATTGAGTTCAGCAGCAGAACAAATTATTAGGATTTTAGGTATATCAGCACTAAGCTGCAAACCTAACTAAAAAATATTTTAATATTTCAAAAACGAATACTATCATTTTTTTCTCTGATATTATTTACCCTTAGAATTTCCATTATATTACTCTTTGGAGTTGGAGGATGAAAAACTATTTATGAAAAACGTCAGTTGATTTTTTGCTCATTAAAGCAAAAATCAACCATAAATCAAATGAACGAACAATCAAGACAAATTACTGGATGTATATGATTCCCTGCTAGCTGCGTACATATTTAGGTGATGTGGCAAAAAGTTCCCTTGTGAGAAAAAAACTATGATAGGGAGGATATTAAAGTAAGCCACAAGATTACGCTGGTTTACATGAGTGCCAAGAGTATATAACAATGAAAATATTTTAGAATCATGAATAATATCTGCTGGAGAATTCAATTATACATTGGCATTTGCAATGAATAGCATATTCATTAATACGCCTACGAATCTTATGTGAATACTATTGGTTGTTAAAAACATAACATTAGATGGGATAATAAGCTTTTCCAAAATAGTCATCTTATATTCCAATTTTGTTGTTGTGACTATTTAAATACGGATCCACGAAAAGTAGAAAGATCTAGATATCAAAGTTAGACCAATTTTATTGTATATACGACTTAGTATATACAATGTTGATCACACTGTAATAGTAGTAATACAAAAGAAAATTTTGGAATGTATTATATAAGAAGGGTAAAATGGGGCTACCCCGCACTTTTTTTAGAGTAGCTTTTATAAACATAGGAGGTGATTTAGCTCATTACATGAAAACAGATTTTCATTAAATTTTCATATAAAAGGAGCATTTCTATCCTATCTATTTAGAACTAGCCGAAATTTTGAGACCGTTATTATATTATTGGTTGGATGGATGTGATATGAATATCTAATTAACTCTAAATTTGAATGAGAATGTATTATCATATAGTGATCTATATTATTGGTTGGATGGATGTGATATGAATATCTAATTAACTCTAAATTTGAATGAGAATGTATTATCATATAGTGATCTGAATTCATTTTTTAGAAAAAATCATTAAAAATAAGAAAAATGAGCCGAGGTAGCACCATTTAAACGATATAAAAATATATGTGGTGTGTATGTGTATAATGTGTTGTAAAATAAATCAAAAATTGATATACGGATATAACGATGGCGTAAAATATTGATTTCGATTTCATGTTAAAAAGCTAGTGAAAGTGAAATATCGGTGACATGTTGCCAAGGACTTAAATGTCAGATTTCGATTTCATTTCGCAAATCCTGCAAAAGAAAAATTATTTGGAATTTCGGTGAAATTTCCGGGAATAAGACAAATTGCATGAAAAAAAATTTCATAAAATTAAGATTTTTAATATTATATAATCAATAGATAAGATAGAAATGTATAGTGTTTTTACTTACAATAAGATGTTAACATATGTTACCTTAAATTTCCATCTAATCTCTCCAACAGTTGTAGTATCATAGTCTAGAACCAGATTTAGAACCAGAATTAGAAGCCATTAGTTTTGAATTTATAAGAGAACAGTGATACACACAATAATAAAAGAGATAAACATAAGCCATGAGACATATGTTCATGGTGCTTGCCCACTTAACTGGACTAGGTTTCTTTCGGCCCAAACATAACCCATTTGCAACCTAACCCATTGGCAATATTTGGATCCAAATGCAAAAAAGAAAAAAAATCGACGAGGTCAAAGTTAGACCTTTAAAATGCATTGTATCGAACCCACGTACTACAAATCAAGACATCTCATTACTTTCTAAAGGTATTTAATATGTATCGTCACCCTTCATTTTATTTGTATAAAACGATCATACATCTCCATACTTTCTAAAGGTCATTAATATATACTCGCAATTCATTCTGTGTGTATAAAACGATGATTGTCGGAAAGTGACGTTAGAGGATAAGTATATTTGATTAAACTATTTTACTATGCATATATCGAGTTAAATAAAGATGTGATAGAATTTTCTCGACAATCATTAAAGCTCTCTTGTCCTCATCACTAAAGCTAAGGTCAAGCTCTCTGATGGTGACACAGGAAGTTTGATCATTATTATAGAAAAACGATTACGATCATTCATCATAATGAAAAAAATATGTGTTTCTCTCAACCTTTTTAAACGAACTAGATACCAAATTGGAAACCTTCTCGAAATAGTCGGATTGGGTTGAAGAATGTAACCAAATCGATTCAGCTGGATAATGATGTCATCATTACTTAAAATTGGACTAAATCGAACTTGTGGAGGAAAGTGGTTGAACCAGTTGATCAAATCGAAGTGAATATATATAATAGTCTCAAATATTTCAAGCAGAAATAAAATACACATACAATGTATATATTTTTATAGTATATATGAACTATTTTTTATATGAACCATCAAATATCATACGTACACGTATCTAATATTTAGACTAAATACTCTCTCAAATAATAGCAGTCTAGTCATATTTAAAATCCATCCAATACAAAAAGTTGTGTGGGAGTAATTGGTTGAGCTCAAGGTGGATAACCGAAGGTCATGGGTTTAATCCCCATTAATAGCATTGTTTTTAAAAGTTTCAAAATTAAATTCGGTTCAATTTCAGTTGAACGTGATTAGAATAGTAAGTTGAGCCGATGATTAGATAAAAAATGGAACTTTCACCAAATTGGTTATCTAGACTCGCCTCGAACCAGTTCACATGTCTAATCGGTCAGGTCAAATTTTCAAAAAAGTGTTTTTTTAATAAAAATAAACAAACACTATTGTTTGCCGATAGGGCATGATCCATGCTCCAAAAAAATAAAGGTATCATGATAATAAAAATTATTAAGTCGAAACTTAAAATGCTACAAATCCAAGGGACCAGCAACAAAATGGGCAGAAGAAAAACAATATGCCCCCATTTATTTATCAGCTTCTCAGCTAATTGTTTATGAGATTTATCTGCAAAACATAAAAGACTAGCTGACTTAGGATCCTGGTGAATCTCTCTTTCATCATATTTATTCTATCATTTTGGCCTTAAAAACCCTAGTAAATGCGTGTAGATAGCCTTAATTCTTGCTTTAGCATTCATGCATCATTGTGTAAATAGTGTATAAAATATGGTTTTTAAAGCCAAAATTATAGAATAAAGAAAAGAAAAGAAAAGAAAAAGAATAAAATATTGAAGATATTTTATGACCCTAGACCTTGAGACCTAGGAATCTCGATGACTAGGTCTACAAGGAATAAAGTAGGGGGAGATAAGGGCCAAAACAAATAAAATCTCTTTTATTTAATTCATTTCTATTCATTTTTGGGACCTATTTTTTAGTTCCAATTTTTATACCTCAAATAAAAGATCTTTGAATATGATAGTTGTAGATAATAAAATATAAAAAACTGTAAAAATTAATTTCACACAAAAATAATATACAGTGTACAAAATATACTCTGAATAAGTTTCCAAAATCACAACTTTCCAGACCCATATCTCTCAAATAAGAATCCAAAATATATCAAAACCATATTTAGTTGTACATAATTTTTAATAAGCTATTTAATAAGGTGATTTCATATTTTTTGGAGTTACGATTTGAAAGTTAGGTTTTGGACCCCTATTGTATACTTGTACCCATTAAAATATTTATTTTATTTAATATTCTTTGTTTTTATATTTGTATAGTTTTATAATTTTGTAAATATTATTTATAATATATGTGCATATTAAAACAAGAATAAAACACTAAATAAGACATTAAAATAGAATACTTAAAGATAATAAATAGGTAAAATACTAATTAGTATATGTATACAATTACTACTTCTATTTCTTTAAGTATGTATAATAAACAAGAAAAATAAAATAAAAATATATTTAAGTGTATAAATTAAGTTATAAATATATAAAATACTAAAGTTAATTAATAAAATTAAAAATATAAAATAAAAATACAAGATAAAAATACATGTAGGAATATACCTCTATATAGCCTACAAAAAAGTAATTTGTAATTATAGACCTTGAAAAAATAAATAAAATTTATAATAAAATAATTCAGAAAATATAAATATTTTTAATGTTATAACTTAAAATTAATAAAATCGTTTATTATTTTTAATCGAATTTACAAATATTTTTTGTAGAATTTTTTCTGGTTGGTCCACGTGGACCAACCAGATCATCCCGTTCGTTGACCTTGGTCAACTCTCTAACCGATGTATGCTCCTGTCAGAACCTCGTTTGGCCTCTTCTTCTCGGATTTTCCTGGTCCTCATCTTTCACCGAATCGCGATGATTTCTTCTTGATTTTTTTTCTCCTCATGGGATGAACTTACATGCCCAGGCTTCTTCTCAGGATTGATCCATCCATTCGCTCATTCTCCATCGATCTTTGGACCATGTCAACCACGTTGTACAAAAACCCTCCGAGGCGTCCCTTTTCATTTTTGAACCCTCTTTGACCTCTCTTGGTGTGTTCTTTCTTGCACTCCGTCCTGGAGACAGTGACAGGGTCTCCTTGTAATATTCACATTTGACATGTCATTTTTTTATATACATATAGTAATCCTATGATTCAAGATATAATGATCGGATACAGAGATTACTATTAATCAAACCGAAAATAAAGATGTATATGTATATGGATGTGCGAAATGTACGACTATATCGGTCTTATAGATGAATACGATCTGGAAGAAAAATAAACATGAACAGATTTAAGAAAAAAATATTGATCATAATTAACCATCATGACATGAGGATATAATTAAAAGCTTAGTAACTTTAACATATACATATACACGTATATGATAACAATAACAAAAAAAAGTCAACTATGAGGATTTATCAATAGAAGTTCGATGCCATTTAAAGGCATATATTAATAGCTTGGGCAAATTTTGTATAAATATTAACGGTTGTGTTGAATTGTGCATGAAAATAGCATATTATATATATATATATATATATATATATATATATATATATATATATATATCGGGTGTTGTTCCACCATGAAAGTTCTGGATTCAGCTTATCATAATAAGACTTAAGGTTAAACATGAGAACAAGAGATTTCTTCAGGGTAGTGTCGGTTGGGTGCAGACGTGGCTTTACATTGCTATGTGTAGGAACATGATCCAGAGATTATAAACAGCACTAAGTTAGAATTTACCCATAGTGAATAGCGTCGGTAACCATAGAGCATAGCATTCCTCGGGAACTACTGGAAGAGCCGAGCACCTGGAGAGGTATAGTATTCTCCTCCTCACTCGTAATTAGATACTGCATGAGATTTGTTTTTTTTCCTAATAACCATCGATTAGATATATATCTATACTTGATAAGGAGAAAGAAAAAGGGGATGTTATCATGATATAGAAGCTACATCAAATTGTTTCTTTCATACTATTGTTAATTAACAAATTATAAACCCAACTTATGGAGTTTCCTTTTTATTCTTTCCACGTATGATCTATGAAGGTTTTTCTTCAAGCAAGTATAATTAGGGAGATACCCTAGATTACCAAACTTCTGTATCTTACATTTAGTCTTTATTATGTTATTATTTCTTACTTCTGTCCATAAGTGCAAATACGTGCACATCTCAAGTTCGGAACTAGCATTGTATACATCGTTTAGGAGAATGACAAACTTCTCTTGATCAGATGTTTACTATAAACAAAATAGTTGAATATTTAACATGAGTATATCCCTATGTATCTTCATAGCATTGTGTGTATATATATGTGTATATATTCATATATGATGTTGAGCCTTCTGTGGCGTTGAGAAAAATTGACCATTAGTGGCTAACGGTAGATTTAAAATATTGCTCCAATTATGCCAGAATAAGATTAATTTAATGTACTCAACTAATTCGAAATGAGCCAGCCTTATAGATAGACATAGACTCATATGTTTATAAAAGAAATATTCGTGTTAAAATACTATGAGGGTCATGATTTCTGAATGCATTAGATTGTCACAGTTTAATTAAAAGTCATTAAATTGTCTTTCAAATAGTGAAATCATGTTATGGATATAATCATAATAAAAAAATTTAAATTCAATAGCTAAAGTCATATATCTCTCGACACTAATTATCACATATTTTTATATAGATGTTAGGAGGGCTCGAGATCTAGGAGAAAGCCACAAGCTTATCAAATAGGGTGTAACTTGAAGTTAACTTCTGGTGAGTGGTTCCAAGTCATATTTTTTATATAAAAATTATTTAGATTTCGTTAAATTTTATAGCAATGATTCTACAAGATTTCCATGTTTATGAAGGTCTTTACAGTAATTAATGTGCATGTGAGTTTACCCTGGCATTTTATTTACCAAGTTCAATTATGATTTTCATGTTGCAATACATATGCATTTTATGATTTATGAAATTTGTCAAGATATCTATAGATGCAAGTTTTACCGGATATGTTGTCAAAAATTTTTCATAATATAATATAAGAACAATGCACACTATGGCCTACTCCCCAGAAAAGTCATGAACAAGTCACTACATGTTGGGGTAGGTATATCCTCGTGGTATACCTATGGCCTACTCCTTGTGACTCAGGAGGGCTTTGAGCCCGCATTTCGTATACTAATGGGCTTTGGGCCGTATGCGAAATGTTTTCGATCTTTGGGACCATTAATATGAAATGATAAGATTTTCACGGTCTTGGGTTGAGTTTCTCTCCCTAGACAATTTTACACAGTTCATGAATTAGTACGACATGTTGGGGTAGTGTGACATTGAATACGATATGGTAAGATTATCAAGACTTTTAAATGTTGTTTCATGTCATAATTATTCAATGATACAGGTTGATTCATGCTGATATTTTTATGTTTTCTAGCAAAGAATTATTTGATACAATGCAAGTTATATTGATAAAGTAGTTTATCAAAAGCTTGAGATCCGCTCGCTGGGTCTAAGCTCATTCAGGGGTTTAGACTCACCATTCTATTGTTATTATTATTACAGATAAATCTTGAACCGGAAACTTGGGAGGAACGTGTATAGTTGCGCATCACTAGCAGGAGGTTGCGCCATCAAAGACCTTAGTTTTTGGTAACTTTTTGATGCCTTAGCAGATGTTTGATGAAAACAAAGTTGCGGATTTTTGGTATGGATATACAAGAATGGACAGTGATAATGGTGTAAATATGTAGATCTTGTTTATATAGAAAGGTAGAATGTGATGTTTATATTCATGGTTAATGTGATCTTGATCGGATTATAAGGCTTTGTCACAGAATGAAAAGAGGTCGTTTTAGATACAGGTAGCGGTTGGGAGATCCATGTTATAGAGGAAACTCTGTCAAAATTTTGCGGAAAAATAAAAGATTAGAATAGATTAATGATTTAATGGGAGGTTTATAAATAGGTTCCTGTCGCGCTTGTCTCGGACAGAGGGACGGGTCGTGACACTCCTCCAGCTCGGAAGGAGGCATCGAGCGCAGTTGAGGGGCGACTCCACCACCTTCGCCATTCATTGTTGTCGAGGTCCCCCATCTCGCGGCCTTTGGCCGCTGGAGATATATTCTTATCGCATTTTTTGTGTAGACATAGTCCTAGGATAATTGAGCATCTTTATATTATCGTTTAATCTCTAAATCTAGTCGTTAATCCCTCATTCAAAGTTCACCAGAGCTGAGCTCCGGTGAACCTTCTCTTGCTCTTTTCCCTGTCCCCTCCACCCTCGTTTGCCCTGGGAACCTTCTCTCATTGTGCGTGATCTTTCCTTGCAGGTCTCAGGGACCAAAGGACCCTACTGGGGGTCAGTTTTGCAAAAGCCGAAGCCTCCTAGAGCCTTCTTCCTTCTCTAACCTCGCAGCGGTGCTCTAGCTGTCTACTCGCCATTTTGAAGCCTCTTGCTACTCGAGGAGCCTCCCAGGATCCCTTCTGTGCATTTGAAGTGAAGAAGGTGGTCGGAGAATGGAGCTACATCAAATCCAAACTCACTAGCAATGAGTTCCTCCTCTGTTCTTCCACCATCGCCCAGAACCATCGGGTTGCAGGTCATTCTTCCAGGGATACATGAACTGTCAGATCCAGCAGCATCCCCGCTGTCGAATCATTGCTAATCATCTAATCTAGGTTGTCATGAGCCAAAGGGGTATCGCGTGTCCGGGCGATGACACATGTCAAGTGGATCATCAATCGTCGTCCGATCACACCCTTGTTGTGGGTATTTTGCAATCCTCACCTGTGCATTTTTTGTATTAAAATATTAGTACTGAAACTTTCATCTACAGTTTAGTTTATTTTGTAGTATTTATAAAAGGCCCCCAAACTTTGTACAATTACACTTCAGTCCAGGACACGTCTCCTCACGTGATGCTTCACGTGAGGTGTTGCAGCAGGACCCTGGGTTTTTGTTTTTTTTGTTTGTAGTCCCAAAAGTATTTTATTCAGTGTAATTTTTTATGTATTTTGCAAAAAACCTCTAAGTTTCCCATAATTACAGTTGACCCCCACAAGTGGCGCACATGTTCACACGTGATTTTAGGAGATTTTGCAGAGATACCCCTATAGGTCCCGGATTTTGTAATCGCTCCAGGAACTTGATTATTAAGTTATAATATTTTGGTGAAATTTGTACTTTCGCCCTTGGATTTTTTGATAATTGCAGTTTGGCCCTTGTTAGCGAGGCTCGCGTGTCTAGGCATGTGAGTTCGGCTATTTTGCAGCGAGGCCCTCGCAGCTGCATATTTCATATTGGTCCATTAACTTTTTGTATGTGTATAATATTTTTGTAGAAATTGCACTCAGGCCCGTTATACTTTTATTTATTTACAAAAATGCCCTTGCTTGGAGTGTAGTTTCTCTTTGGTGTCTCTATTTAATTCATACATCTATATTGCTCTAAAAAATCCGAAAAAATAGACATAGCTTCTCATTTACACACTATTTCACGTATATATTTTTATTTTGTATTTTGAAGCTTTTTAATATTTATAAAAAAATCAAAAAAACATTTATTCTTGCCCCGTTTGTCCTAGAAAATACTTAAAAATTATAAAACCCTTTTGAAAAATTCCAAAAAAATATATTTTATTTATGTAAGTATTTTATGACTTTATACCAACAATCACTAAAAAATATTAAAAATTATAAAATAAAAAATCCCTAAAACCTTTATAAAATATAAAACATCCTTAAAAATCATAAAAACATAATTTCTATTTTTGAATTTTATTTTTATCATTATCTTTATATTAAAATTAATTTGGAGAACTTTTGAATCAGTTTGATGTTTTTTATCTCCAATTTAATTTTAGGTATTTATTTTAACCTTGATTTTGGGTGTTTTAGCTTTAAAAATATATAAAAATTAGCAACAATTCTGGAAAAAAAACAAAAAATAGGAAAAATATTATAAAACCCGAAAGGATTTTATTTCTTGTATTTTGACTATTTTTACCTATTTATATACATATTAACTCTCTTACCTATTTTGTATATATACTCTACATAACTTTATATCTCTATTTAAAAAAATATAAAATATAATATACGATTAAAAAATCACTACAAGAAAATGCAGTTTTTGCGACCACATATGAGGTGGTAACGTAGTGCCCTGATGGTGCCAACGTAGTCGCAATCACCTATTGCGACCACACTTAGTAGTAAAATATGTGGTCGGGCCAAGACGGTCGCAAACTATCTGCGACCACAATGTAGTCGTAAGCTGGTAGCAAGTTGTAATCGTACGTAGTCGCTATATAGTCACAGTGTAGCGTCAACTTTTGGTTTGACTCTGACTAAAGAAACTCCAAATTGCGACTAAATGGCCACCACAAGTATGGATTTGCATGACTACTAACAGTGCATTTTGCCACCATGGCTTTTACGAAAACGACCATGTTACTACTACTGTACTACTACAGTAGTAGTGAGGTAGTCGCAATATAGTAGAAGATATTATTTGCCCACTCATGTGACTATCATGTTGCTGCTACAGTGGTAGTGAAATAGTAGCCGAGTAGTTGCACACTCTACTGTCCTGAAAAAAAATAACATTTAGCCAACAGTAGATGATTCCCCTATAGTAAAATATAATCAACCAAGATTTTTGAGATCCTCCAATCAATATTATAATATAAAATAACCTGTTAACAGTAGATGATTCCCTCCTGTATAAAGCTAAAAGTTCAAAGCAATAGAAAGGTACACATTCAAGACATGGCTGACATCTACAAGTTGAAGACTATACAAAGCAAAAGTTAAAAAGTTAAAAGATCAAGACACACACCTATTAGTTGAAGACAATAGAAAGTTAGATACAAGTTCATGACAATCTAAAGCTACAAGTTCAGGAAATATAAAACTACAAGTTCAAGTGCATAAGAATTACAAGTTCATGACTTACATTTAGACACTAAAGTTCTTAACATTACAACATTCTGTCGTAAAAACTTTCTTTTCCTCCATTCCGGAAAAACACCTTCCTTTGCCTTCGCCTTTTCCTTCCCCTTGTTCTTCTTGTCCTTATCTTTTTTTGTGGCACTTTTCTATTTTCTGTAGGTTCCGAGATTACAACCCCTTTGCGATGCGAAACTCTATATGTGGTGGCATCGTCTTCATCTCCGTCCTCGTCTTCATCCTCCTCTCCATCATCCTCTTCGTTCTCATCCTCCACCCCGTGAACTTTTGGAATTGTAGCCATATTAGTTATAATAAGAAAAATATTTCATTCATTGCAAAAATATTTAGAAAGATGAATCAATGTATGTACTAAAACATAAATTAGACTATAGGAAATACCTTAAATAATTTACGTCCTCCTTCAAAGAGACCATTCCAGAAGATAAATTTTGCAATCCAGATGACATGGTACCAACTGTAGATACCAGTGAATTCACAGCTTGTGATAGTTGTCTAAACTCATCCTCAGATACCCCTGACTGTGATGTTGGAGTGTTATACATTGAGGTCTTCCCCAAATAAGTGGATGCTCCGGTAGAATCAGAAGATGATGAGAACTTGGGTGGAAAACCACCCAAAGTCTGCCTTCTATTAGGTCCCACTTCACTCTCTTTAAGGACTTATTGTCATAAGCTGGCAACAAAGTCCATCTCCCCTTCAGATTCTGGGACACCGACCCTTTCTACATACAACTCCTTGTAACGATCCTACAAGAGAATTCTTTTAGTTATATACCAAACAACTATAATTTTATAGCAGTAGTAGTATGCATACCATCACCGCCTTCTCCTCAGGTGTAGACCAATCACCCCCACTTGTATGCATAGCAGTCTGCCATTTTTCCAATGATGGGGGCGATTGTCAGCAACACTCTATTATTGTCCATATGTTAGTCATCGGTAAAAGTTGAAACTTAAAAAGTATAAAAACTTGTACATACCATTTCAATCCTCAGAGTACCAAAAGTTTTTGATCCACCAGTGGATCTGATTGACTGCTTCCCCCTATTTGTCTTCCCCGCTTCAGAATGTTTTTGAAAAGTCTCTTGAGTAAAGAGATCGCAATAACGTCTCCACCTTTCTAGAGTGCATCATGATGGACCGCATGCTTTTGCCCTCTCCCAATCTACCACATCATAGATCTTTTTAATTGCAGCTTTTCTTACCCTGTAAACATTGTCTTTGACACGATCTGTTGCTAATTTCACCAGGGCTTGCTGATACATTTTCTTTTGTATGGCCCGAGGGTAAGGCAAACAAATTCTATAATTCAAATTTTGGTTACTACTAATCAATTTTATAAATAAAAATGAAATGTTTCCTTCAAAATAGTTCCTACGTAGACACCATTTAAAATTCTCTCTTGTTCATCGGGAGTCATGCAACTCCATCTGTAGTCTGAACAATCTTGCATGGAGCGGAAGGCCTTACTAAGCGTCTGAGCCATTGCACGCTGATGATCAAGAGTATACCTAAATATTCAAAATAATTTTATAAAATTATAGATAAAGCATAACGGTGAATAAGGTTCTACCTAAAAATTCAATAAAAGAATAAGTATGTGTTGGAAATACCCGTCACGTAAAAACTGTAAGACCCTGCGTGGATCCTGAGGTGGAGGAGGTGGGGTCGACTGAGAAGGTAGACATTGTGTAGGGTCCTCAGACTCTTGAAGACTATGATGCTGGCTGGAGAACTGTGGTGTGGGCTTACGAGTACGTGTCACACTAGGAGGTATCCCTATTTGAGGAATATAATGAACATATTGTGGAGGGATTTGTAAACCATTCTCTTACATGTAAGCGACAAGCTTCGCAACCTCATAAGTACGTTCACCTATAGACAAAATTTTATTAATTGAAATAAACATATAACAATATATAAAGATATGAAATTATACCACTGGGGTCCGCGATACGACGATCATCCTGGTGTGAACCCCTAAGACCTCGACCACGTGTGATAGTCATTTCCTGTATACATACACAACCTCGTTACTCAAATAATTTCAAAATAAGAAATATTTGTGGTGTCTCATACTCATGATGAATGGTTTTTGCCAAATTCTAATGAATGATTTTTCTACTAGTCATATGAACAAATAACGTGTATGCACTGTATATGTAGTCATGCACCCATGATTTAACTCGTTAATGCAAATAAATCTGTGGTGGTTGGAACAGATCATTGATGCAATGGGAGTCAAAATCGGAACGTCTATTAAAGTACTAATGAAATGAGCAAATAACACAGTAACCCTCATCGTAATGCCAGAAGAGGCGAATATTTAATGATGCTTAGTTATAGATAAGTTTTTTTAACGTTGACTATAAATCTTATGTTGCAGAACCAAAGAAACCAGTCCTAAATATCCACTCACAGAAGGGGATCTGGATCTCATAAAGGAGTCCTAAATATCCACTCACAGCCATATGAGTCCTTGCATAGACTCCTTTGTCATGTTGGAAGTCCCTCTTTCTATTAAAGTCATTTCTCCCTCCTTGTGTCCGAACATATTTAACCTTGAAGTGCCCACATAACTATATAAAATCTTCTTAAATTGTAGCATCATGAGACCAACATTATAAATGGTGTTCATAGCTCCCAATTGTATACCCTCATTAACCTGCCACCCACCCCATCCCAACTCTCCTCTATAACCGGAAGAGAATGCAATTTCACATTTTAGATAAATATGTTGCCAACGAAGCCCATCTTATATGAAATATCCGTTGCTCTTGGTTTGCTTCTTATCTTTGGAACAATATATATCCTTTTTTAGCACCACCAGTTTTATCGACTTGTCCTTTGCCTTCACCTTATCTTTGTTGACGGTCTTATTCTCCTTAAAAAACATGTTGATTCGTGTGATCAACCAATGTGTCAGTTGCTATAATGGATTGGGTCAAGTCCTTCACCCCTTGACTTCTTAATTAACATGGACCCAACTTTGCAAACTGGTCATGAAGCTGAGTAATTTGTATTATTTCAATATTCCCTTAATATTAAGTAACAAAGAAAAAAACTACTTAACACACTCACGAACTATTACAATTTTTAATAGAAGGTTCATGCAAGTGGTTTCTTCACTGGGATGTACTTATATTAGAGTTGCTCGTGTTGAAAGCAACATGTTAATGTTGGATGACGAGATATGAATGTAAGATTTTGAGTCAGAATGACTACTATCAGAATTTTTAACTGGTTCAATCTTTTTGTTCAAAGCATTATATCTACTTATGGATTACCGTATTTCTAATGCTGGATACTATACACAGCAACTCATTATTTAGTTTTTGCAGATTTGTATATTCCCATCAACATGCGTATAACAAAAACTACACAAGTAAACCTTCATAGGACAAAACACAAAACTATTAAAGGTTAAGAGGTCGAATAATTCAAATAAGCCCAAAAGCAAAATCAAATCGAAGAACTTGGGTCATCTGTCCGAAGAAGATGACGACTAGGCACAACTACGAGGCCGTGGAGAGCGCCAGAGGGCCTACCGTAGGGAGAGCGACGGAGGTCTTCGCATTGGTCGCATGAAGGCTAGGCTATAGGGACGGGTGCACGGGAGGAAGGGGGTCGTGCGAGAGGGAGGGGTTGAGGGCTTCGAGTTAGGCGGGGATGGGTGGTGGAGAAGAGAGAGGTCAGGGGAGGGAGACGACTGGGGTTGGAGGGAGGACGTGTTTGGGTGGAAGGGGGTTTGCGGGAGGGAGGGAATAGGGTTTTGGGGGGAGGGGCGGCAAGGAAATTTTTTGGCAAAAAATTTCACCCAAAATCAGCTTCTACATTGCGACAATAACATGGTAGCAACGTAGTGGCAGACATTTACTACTACAAGCAGCGTCTACATGTAGCCGCAACATTCACTTATGAATATAGTTACTACAATGTGGTAGTATGGTAATCGCAGAATAGTAGCAATATAGTTTGTGACTATATTACCACTGGCCGTAGTAGCAAAATTCTGGTCGCAAAAACAACATTTTCTTATAGTGAATATATAAAATTAAAATATAATGTAAAATATAATATAATATATAAAATTAAAAAATATATAAAATTAAAATCCAAAAAAAGAGCACTTATATCGACAAATACATCACATTCACTTTTGTGCATTACTTTGCCTGATTTATCATGTTTGTTCCATGTGTTCGATAATCTACATACTTGCACCTATACATATCCTTATTGCAGAGTTATAATAAATTTTACTCCGCACATTTAATTTCATTGCTTGATTTTGAATTGTGGGTCAATTGTTGATTGACCTAAGTTTCATGAGTGGTCGCTTCAGCGACATTGTCGTCTCGCCTTGTATAGACTATTTTAGACCCTCGTAAAATCCGAGTTATCAAATGGCGCATAGATAAGATTTTTACTTGACTGTGAAATGTGTTTATATTTTTGCATCATTTATTTGATATTTATTGTGAGTTTTCTAACCCCTTTCTTTGTTAACTTTATGGGAGATACCGCGGATAGAGGGAGGTGCTTTACCCATGATGCTTGCGCACCCACGTGATCTGTTTTATACTCTCTTCAACCCGTTTTCCCTTCATCTGGATAATCCCTAGTGACAATAGGAGAGCCTCCTAGGATTTAGGTGCAGATAAAGAGGCAGAGGAATGATATCCAAGACTCACCATACTTGCTTCAAGCGGAGCTGATCTGCTCCTTAATTCGTGAAGGTATGAGTTGTAGCTTAGGTTTTTAGATAGTATTTTCTTCCAGCATTTTATTTTCGATCTTACTTTAGTTCTTCTTCGGTAAGGTAGTGATACGTACACTTTGTACATTCACCAGAGTTTTGATCTATAACCATCATCCGCCTATTTCTGCCTGCATTTCACCACCCTATTCATCCCCACATCTCCGCTTTGTTTCCCTCTATCACCTTGACCCACCAACCATCCCTTATCTTGCACAGACCATGGAGTCCATGCTCTGTATTCACCATTCGCCAGAGCACCTCCGTTGCGATGGGCCTCGCTCCATTTTCCCCAAATAACAACACATGACCTTGTGTTTTCTTATCTTCGAGCTAATACTGCAAGTCTCTAGAGCTTGGAGCCCTATATGAGGGGTTATTGATTCATGAATAACGCTCCCAGGTACTCCTGATTCCCATGAATTCCATGCCCTTGTCGATGGATCCTAAATCATTTTGAACAACCCACTTATTTTGAAATATTTCTAAGAGACTATCGGGCACCTTAACAACGAGTCGGACCGCTGTAGTCGACCAAGAGAAGGGATCGAAGCTTGCCGAGTATCTGTTCTTATGTTGTTCTTCCATCAGCCTTCAACACTGTCCAATCGAGGACCTCTCCCAAGTGGAGCAACAACCATTGGATGCGATGCATCGTGGCCTTCCGATTAGACATTAAGATCTAATCTCAGTCAGCACCATCAAAGCAATATCAACATGCCTCAATCATTGATCACTTCAAATGAACTAATCACAACCATCCGATAGTGCCTATAGCGGTGAATTTTGCAACCACTCTTCATACAATATATTAAGGGCCGTGGACATGGCACTGTTCATGGCCCTGCAGCGTTTTTTTTTTGCAATTTCCAATGTTTTGTTTATATTATATATATATATATAGATTCAATTATATATTAGGTACCATTATCCTCATGTGAGTGGTTGGTAAGGATGAAAATCGATACGGATATATCTGAATATATGTTTACAGTATTCGAAAAATTATAGGATACAGATATCCGTATCCGAATATTAATCGAATATGGATTGACTATGGATATGAGTTGTAAAAAAATTTCTGGATTCGGATATCTGTATCCGAATATTAATCGAATATGGATATCTGTATCTGAATATTAATTGAATAGGGATCAAATATGGATATGGGTCGTAAAAAATTTTCGGATACAGATATGGTAATGGCTTGAATATCTGGATCCTGATTCGGATATCCGAGTACAATATTTATTATTGTTTTATATATTAGTTAATGTAATATAGGACACAACTCGTGTTGTTATATTAGTATTATATATTTTATAATATAATAAATTAATGATAGTAATATACTTCCGTTTGTTTGGGAATGAGCATGAACAAAAGTAATGAAACCCTATCCCTCTTTTTACTTCAGATGAAGAACATATGTCATCTCGACGCTTCCTTCTATTATGATGCAACTTTATTTATATTTAATACTATTTTTTAAAATTGCTAAGAACTTTAATTTTTTTTATTTGTATTCCTATGTGGTTTTTATTCGATCTGTATTCGGAGTTTATGTTTATTGAATCCATATTTATATTCACTCTTTATACGATTTATATTTTGATTGGCTCTTTATTTGATCCGTATTCGGGTGCTTTTTCATCGATAGTATTTGGATTCGATGAATATCCGATTCGAATTCAAATATTATGGTTTCGTTAATGCATATCCGAATCATATTTGTATCTGACCCGTTATCATCCAAAGTGGTTGATTGATATTTTGTATGTTATATTTCAATATAAACATGGTGTTCTTATCATGTATTACAGTGAAAATTTTCAAGAGATGCCATATCATGTGCTTCCTTTGACACATGCTACTTACTTTTTTTGATACTGACATGTTAGAAATGGATTGCAGTGGGGTGTTTGATGATCAAAAAATAAGGGTTACTTGGTCTTCTTGTCCCCTCTTTTAAAATCTTAAAACTTACTTCCTTTTGATTCTCCTTCAGAATGGACCCATCGCTTCTCCTCACCACCACCAGCGATGATGTTACTTGGAGCACCCTACGAGAATCATTGGATTTTGTCCGATCGGAGAGCTCGCGCAGACAACTTCTCTAAGCTTCTCTATCGTCGATGTACATTTTTGTTTGACAACTCCTGTAAGGTCCTCTATCGTTAATGTACATCTTTGTTTGTTCGATTGTTCGAGATTCTTCTTTATGATGAATTCCTAAATCGTAACCTTCCTCTATCTGGTACTCCGCCGACATGGATCAGCCCAAAGCCCCTTTTTGCCTCCACTCGAGATGAGTTTAGTAGATTCTGACTGCGAGAATCATAAGATTGCTGGCAATAGAGGACACTGGGATGACAACTCCTCCGAGGATTGGTGTACATAGTCACCGATATGTTTGTTTGGTTTTGGCAAGGAGATTCATCGAGCAACCATGCAAGAGACCATCTGAAATCACTATTGAGACCACCCCACCAAAACACTTCAATTTTGGAATGATAATGGGTTTTCTCTCTTTTGGTATGGTTTAGCAACACATCCGAGAGTCGGTACATCATCGATATCTCCCTTATTTCATGTATTCGTCTTCAATTTTGAAAAGTTTTTAGGTTTACCTTCTTTGGGTTGGTTGTGGTGTTTAGATGTGAGTGACATATATGATTTGGTCAGCGAACGTCGAGCACCAACTCATGCTCGCAATCTTATGTAACATGTGCTTAATATATTGTTGTTTTGATAAAAATAAGTGAGCAATCACAATCTCTAACCAACATCTCCATATAAGATATACAACATTTTTAACAACTGCTTCCTAACAAATACATATGAGCTTGATTACCATGTTTTAATTTTTTTGTTATTAAAAGAATATGTGTAAATATTTTATAGACGAGAACATACTTTGCTCAACTTTATCTAGCTGGATTAGAAGGCTTTGATATCTTTTGTTACTAAAAGAGTATTTGTAAATATTTTACAGACATGATCATATTTTGCCCAGCTTTATATGTGTTATGCATTAGAACCAACCCAGCTTTTCATGTAAAACTCTTGTGTTTAGTCATCAATGTCATTGTATTGTCGCCGTCAAGAAAGCATTTACATTTGCACGGTGTGAGACATACTCACTATAAAATAACGTTTCTTACTATGTAATCTATTGAAATACATGATATTTGTCACAACTTTTGAAGTGTTTTAGATTTATTTCTAATACAACATGTTTGTCAATCTCTTTGAACTATTTAAGATTTAATTTTCCTACTTTTTCTTTTTTTTCGGGCTACCTTCAAATATTTTATCATTCTTTGAATCAAAGCATGGCGATACAAATCAACTCATTTCTATTCAATATCACATAAAACCAGAAAAATGAAGTTAGCCCGTGCAACGCACGGGTTTTACACTAGTTACTACTTAGTCTAAAACTTTCATTGGTAGTGTAATATTTGTGTACCATTTACATTAAGGGCCCTGAACTTATTGTTAATTGCACTTCAGTCTTGTGCCATGTCACTTCGTGTGCCTATGTGCACGAGGGGAGTAGGCATTTTGCATGGAATCTCTTCAGATTTGGTGCTATTATTTGGTCCCTAATTTTCAACTATAAGTATTATATTTTTGTGGAAAGTACACATGCGTCCTCGGAAGTTATCTTTTTTTACAAAAATACCCTTGCCAGTTTATATTAAACGATAAATATTTGGGTAATTGTTCCTGGGCTCCTGCATTCTTTTATTTGTTATTTAAAGGGTCTAACACTTCTTGAATTTTGCAACTAGGTCCATGTATTACAGATTTAATTTTGTAGTTGTATCTTAATTATTAAAAATACCATTTTGCATCTCAAATTATAGGAAAATTATCTTCGACACGACATGTAGAGGATTCACCTATTTCGAGTCAGAGATGGGATAAATGAATCATGCAATACATCATTTGGTAATTTCTTTCATGACCACCTCTCAAAGGTTTGGGATCAATCTGCGCTGACATTCAAGGAGGGCTTGTTATCTTCTTCTAAGTAGACGTGTTGCGAGCAAAGTGAAGGATTTATCCCATGAAAATCCGTAATGTTGTAGCATATTGCCTTACGATTTCTGTCAATAATTCAAGGAGACAAGATTCTTGCTCTTCGGTCAAATAAATCATGCAGGGGACTTCCTTCATTTCCTCTGGAGTTCAACACATGGCCACGAAGTTGGTTTCAAGGAGTAAGAACCACACAATCACCTTTTGATCTTAGGTTTGCTTTCAACTATATATTTTTATACCTCAACCATATAGTATATTGCGAGGTCGGCTTGTCAAAAACATCTTCAGCTTGGCAAGCAACTATGCCCTTCTTCACCCACCTTGCTAGATTGGAATTCGCGCTCTCCTTCCTCCTCCTCCTCCGCCCTCTCTCATCTGCGTCGCCGCATTCAAGCTACCCCACTGCCACAAGGTCGGTCGGGGTTTCGAGAAAGGAAACACAATTCACGAGAATGAAAACATCAAGTTTGCAGGTGTTCAAGGATAGGGAGATCCATGGGAGCCTCCCGAGGGAATTCCGACCGCCGCCGTCTGTCCCGAGTAGGTACATGAATTACCACTGGCTAGACTACAGCTTGTGCGTCAAGACCAGGGAGGATAAAAGGCCGTGATGGTTACGATTGTATGTTATTTAGAGAAATGTACGTAAACTGAAGGATCTCGATCTTCCTAGTAATCGGAGCCACAGCCACACCGAGGAATTTCATGGAGTGGAAGGAAAGGGTCAACACTCTTCGGTGGGGAGACTAAGCATAAAACAGAGAGCCTGTAGGTCTTTGGCTATTGATGTACCTATACGTGTATTTTTACTAATTTCCGTGCTATTGTATATCCTGAGAAGAACACTTTCAAGGAAAGAAAAGGAAGCTAGATTCTAAAATTACAAGGAAGGCATTACCGAGGATGAAATCCACAAAGATATGAAATCTCTGCGACAGTAAATTTTCGTATTTTTAATAACTCGTGAGTTCTTTCTGTAAATCTGGTGGAATATTAACGAAATTCACACGATAAAATCCCGAGTAATTATAGTTCCTATGACTCGAACCTAAATGTTTATTATAGGTCAAAGTCAAGTATTAGCACACATCTACTATTTTTTTCATAATATACGATTTAATGCAGCTCGAATCAGCTCTCTTTTTAGTACATGAGCGTATCATGCTTCCTTGATAGCCAGGCCTATTTATGGTCCAATAGATCGAGTTCAGCTACATGTTGATCGAGGAGTCCCAAAGATGAATACGGGTATAAATATATCCACATATGTATTTGTTACATAGAAGATATGAATTCCATTTTCGTATCGTATGACAGGCAAATAAGACTGGATACGAACGTGAAAATTCAACATCTGACTACTATGAATTTAATATACTTAATAGTGACAAATGTGAATATGAATTTCAAAATTTTGGAGGGTATCAATGCAAATATTCATTTTTTTAGGATACAAATACGTAGAATGTTTACCTTTTGTTTTAGAGTTGGGTCAAATATACATATATAACGTGTGCCCAAAAATGAAATAAGCGCCATTTTTTTCAAATAATATTTTTTAGTTAGAGTTATTATTTCTTGATTAGGATTTTGAAAACTTGTTAAACTTATAATTCAGACACATACAAATAGGGATTCAAACTGAAAATCAGTATACGGTTCAATACCATATCCGATTCATACCGATTTGGATATCCTTATCTATATTCATCGTAAAATGAACATTGATAAGGAGTTACCTTGATATGTGCATGTATCTTTATATCCAATTTACTATATTTAGATATAGTTGTAGTCGTATAGATTTGATTTTAACTATTTACAAAATATTTTTATACATCTTCATATCATTTGATACAATGATTATGACGTAACTACATTTAGCATATTCATATTATGCATCTGTATCTATTTTTAAGAATATGATAATATAATTTTCAAATCTGTCAATATTTGCATCCTCATATACGTTTGTATAAAAATGGATAAGAATACAATAATACATTTACCGGATCCATAGTTGACCGTTCGTAGCCCTGCAAACATACATATGCTATATAAATCCATTTGTTAGGATAGTTTTTTCTTAATAAAGTTAGTATTTTTAATAAATAAATTTTAAAATCTTGATAAACCTATAATTTAAATCTATACAAATCCATCCATGGAGCCAAATAATACAAACATAAAAGAATTTTAAAGTTAGAAGAGGAAAAAAAGAGAATAAAAGTTTGCTAAAATATTAAGAGAGAGAGAGAGAAAAAAGTCACAGAAATTGACTCAAAGTTTATTTCAAATCAAATTGTGCTGAAACTATAATTTCATAAAGTTAATAATTATTTTTAATTAGACTCAATATATTTTTTCCTTAAAGAGCAAGTTTTAGTGTTAAGGAGGCGGCATTCTAATATCCGTAAATTAATTCACATTCATTATCCGACTGTCCTTATCTAAATGATCAATATCTTCGTTGTATATTACTGTCATTAAATTTTTAAAAAGGTAAGAATATGATAATACACCGTTTTCATTCCTACTCAAGACGAATCTATCGAGTTCAGGATATTGTTGATGAACATACCGTGTAATATCCTTGAAGAATAGATACGATGTGGATTTGATGAGTGTAATCCCTTTCTTTGCCAAGATTACATTAGGAATCCAAATCCGAATAGGAGAAGGGCACAAGTGCAAAACCTCCAACTCCGAATAGAAGGAGAAGGGCACAACAAATTCAAATCCGATTGGCGCCAGAGCTGTGAACGCGCCCTTTCCTGACCCTCCATAAAGGCCGTGGGTCCCAATGGTTCTCCCCACAAAATCCGAACTCTCTCGTCGATCTCTGCTTCTCAAATCTCGTCGCCATCGCCGCCATCGCCGCCATCGTCGCCATCCCCTCCCCTCATCTCTACTTGTGAGTATTCCGATTCATCTATCCTTCCCTTCCTCCCTTTTCAGTATGTCGTTCTTCTTGCTGGATGTTGGGTTATGCATTAGGGCACATCTAGGGACTGGGAAACAAGTTCTCCGATTTTTTTTGTATATAGATACGCCAATTGAAGTACCAGTCTTTCATATCAGTGCATGATATATAAATTTAATCAGCGTAAGGAACATGGAAAGGAACTCTGAATTTTCTCATCCTCTCCGTTCTTGTTTTCTTTAGTGGCTTGACCATGGGAGTTGTACATCAGGACATGGAGAACAGTCTGAATGCTGGCTGCATTGATAAGGTCCTTGAGGTCTGTGGTAGCCTCGATAATTGTGGAAGGTATCTTCTCCCATTTATATTTTTACAACTGGAACTGCACTGCTTGTTGCATTTTCTTCTACATTTCTTTGGCTTCTTTTTAGACTTTTAAATTTGAAACAGACGAAATCCATGGTAGCAAGCCTGACTGCAAATTAGATGCGCTTGCGTAAATTTTAAATCTCCAAAGCCTGTGGAAACACAGTAAAGAATATTTATTTGCAAAATTACTTCCTTACTTTTTGTTCCTAGAGAAATATAAAATGTATTTGTGTTGCATATACTTTTTTGAGATTATTTCAGATTATATTAACGTTACTACGGATCATTATCATTTCATATGTAGAAGTCATGTCTATATAGAACCTGTAATAGATTACTACATAGTTGGTATTCGTTACCAAATTGTAGTATTTTGTGAAAGTGCGCAAACAATTCCACTTTCATGAGTTGAATCTCCAGCTCCAGTGTTTGCAAATTATATGCATACCTTAACATAATATTCCTAAAAAGAGAATTTAGTTCCTTCTTCTGCTGGTTTCCAATATAAAAATATTTTTAATTCCTCGTAGGATTTTTTAGAACTGGAACAGTTAATGGTATGGATGATCTCACTAAATTCATTGATAAAATGAAGTATGGTCAAGATAAGGGATCATTTAGATTGTTTATGGAATAGCTTGGCTTATATGACCTACTAAAAGTAGACAATGGCTGACAAGGCTTTATCGAACTGTTAAATATATACCATGTGTGCTCTAAGATGAAGGTTCTCCAATCTGGTCTTAGCAGCAACAGTAGCTGCAATCACCTACCAACAGCGTAATTAGAAACTAGATTGCCATTTAACTGAAACAAAAGTGATGTAGAAGCTTAAACTTATAACTCTCACTAAAAAAGTAGCTTATTTTTCTCAAAAATATTAATTTTCTCTTTTTATTCTCCCTGGTTCATAGTTTAAGCATCTTTTACAGTACTTCGAGTCCATTAAGTTTGCCTATTCGACCATGCATAAGTCTCTTGGCCTGTGTAATCAGTCATTCAAATGATGACTTTGTGCATAAGTCTCTTGCCTATTCTCACATGGATCCAAGTTATCTGAAGAAAGTAAGTTCGTACTTAAATTAGTGCATAAGTTGGGTGTCGAAATGATTCAATGATATCTTCGGAAATTTCTAACAGAAGTGGTGGCATCTGGTGAGCTCACTTCATTTGAACATGCTCAGGGCACTGAAATAACTATTTAAAGAATTAAATGTAATAGCTATTGCATTTTATACAAAAGAAACCTATTTAACAGAAGAATAACTAGACCTCCCAATTTTCTCATCTTTTAAGTTGGTAAGAATTCTATATCTGTTTGTTCAGGAAATGCTTGTTTGCTCTCATTTAAAATCATTGTTTCGAAATTAACTATTGTTTCTCAAATCTTTAGTTTATGTTTCTGAATTCTGATTATGAACATTTTGACTTTGATATGTTTTATTTATATTTTAGGGTGAAAAGTTTTCTTCTTCAGGTCAAGGAAACATTGGAAAAAGATAAAGAGAGGTATTTTGAATTTGAGATGCTTATGCAGGCAATCTGCGATAAAAGGTTGTGTGGCTTCTCAAAAGTATCTTTCTTTTGATAACAAGATTGATCTGATACTTAAATATTTGTGAATATCTTGCAGGCTAGAGCTGGAAACTGCTGTCATCAATCTGGAGAGTCTACTCGTTCCTTATAATGACCTTTTAGAGTTATGTAAAGAAATAATTAGTGAACACTTTTCCCTCAAGGGTTCACTCAAAATTACATTCAAAGAAACATACAAGTTTCTAATAAGAACAGAGGTATGTTACTTATATTCATGTTTTTTAAAATCAACAATACATGTAGAAGCTATCCTATGTGCTTAATTTGAAACTGGTTGCACAAGTATTAGGATGTCTTTTTAGTTTAAACGGGTTTCACCTTTCTCTGTTGATGTGGTAGTGCATTTACAAAAAGCCCAAAAAAAGGTCACAACTTTTATTTTTTTACTGTAAGATTCAAAAGTGTGGCCCCAATCAAAATTATTCCAATCATGTTTTCTTATACAACCTAGAATCTTCATTTCAAAATGAAACATTGGATTATTGTGGCTAAATACACAACCAATCCCTTCATGCATGCCAATAAAAAATGCAATAAGAAATTGTTTGTGCGTGTAATGGGTATCATAGCAATTGACCTTTTCCTCTCATGGCTCATGCTTAATGTGACTGTAATTTACTAAGCTATTTCTTAGCCGCGTACTGTTGCCTCGTTTGTCCCATTATATACTACTTTTGCAAATGAGCACCAATCATTTGCACCCTTATTAGTTTCCTTATGTTTTCAAAATATCATGAAGTTGAGGTATGAAGTATTGGATAAGGTGTATATTCCCATACCCGTATGGACTTCTACATGATTAGTTATCTCTTAGTCTGTTTGTCACATTTTCACATTTAGGCCCTTCTTCAAAGTGATCGTCAATCACTCACATCCCTTTTTGGTATTCTGAAGCGAGCAAATGCACTTGCAAAATCACCTTCTGAGTTATATCATGAGGTATGATTTTAATTATTCAATGTGATCTTTTCTTATCTTTACTCATCAAAAATGTGCGCAGATGTTTATCTATGATGAATAATTTAGATGTCTTTTTTATTCTTACACCGTGCAGATAACTATGATTGTCGGCAAGAACGACCAATTGAGGAATCATTTTCAACAGTTTCTTCCTTGTTTCAAGTTTGACACGTCACACTTTCATCCCTTGCCTGATAGAAAGCCTGAAGCAAGTAAGAATTGCGTTAAGAATCTGGATAAAAATTGTATGGAGAAACTTTCACCTGAAGGAATGTGTAATGAAGTTAAGAACTGTACCGAGAGCCTCTCATCTGATGAAAGACTGCATAGAGATGAAAATTGTACGAAGAACCTTTCGCCGAAAAGAACGATGAATGAAGATAACAATGACATTGAAAAATCAACAATTGAATTGAGCATGGTATGATCCATATTTCTTTCTCTTTATGAAAATATTCCAATTAATGCTAGCAAGGCAGATTCTAAAACCATATTGAGATCACCTGTAGTAGAGATCATTATATAAGTTCCTATTCTTTTTGCCTTTTTCAGCATTCTTGCTTTGAATTTATTAAAAAGCATCCATCTTCAAGTTTAATTTACATTTCTCAATTGTTACACTTTCTGATGTTATTTCAGGGCAATGTTTATAAAAGACAACGGATATCTGCTTTTACCAGCGATAAAATTTTTTTGGAATGTGATCAAAAAGATTCTATTGGCATGGGGAGATCAAATATAAGTCCTAGTTATATTTATTCTGAACCCAGGGTATGAGAGAGCTTAGGTCATATTGTTTCATGAGATATCATTAACACTATGGTTCTTTAACTCTTTATTGTTCTCTTATTTATTAGGTTAACGTGACTTCTATGAGCAAAGATGAACCTGAATTAGCTTGTTTGAACAACGTTGTCAAACTTCAAAAAAAGGAAGGCAATTACAGTAATAGAAAACTCAGTTCTCATGAACAAAAGCTTTTTAAATTGGAAGATGCCAGGTAAGAAAGTTCAGGTTTGAAATTATTTGGGCCAACCATTTTCTCTCTACTTCACTAACTATTCTCATAAATCTAAAATACTTGTACTTGAGCTTTTTTTTAATTATGCAGATTCCATTTTGACATTTTGTTAAAGAGAGTAGAATCGACCATTTGCCGTATAAAAGAATTTTTGAAAAATACAGAGTTAAGGAAAAGTTGTTTCGTCGAGGAGCATCTTCAAGGTTAGTGGCACCTTAGAAAATTGCAACCCACCTAATAGTGCTAATAGTTGCAGGTCTCATTCATAATGCCTTTTAGTTAGATCGTTTGTCTATCTTATTGTAATTATGCATGTTTCATCAGGCTGTCACTTGAGGATCATTGGGCATCTTTACAAGGACAGTGGGGAAATGCTTGTCAAGAAGATACGAGAAAATGTGGAGAGCGCAACTCGCATATTGCAAGTAGTTTTACCCCGTTTGGAGAAGAAGATCACGGAGTTGTATGAATGTAGTGATGATCTTCAATCTTTGTGGAATGACATTGGGGCAGAGATCTATTACGGTGATCGAGAGAAGCTGATCATCTAGCTAGCAATGTATTCTCAAATGTGGAAACAAGTAAATAAACATCTTACATTATTCATTAGTTTGTATTAGATTCTTCTCTCAGTGTCTCTCTTGTAAAAAAGTAAATATTTTTTCAACATACTCACTGTAATGAACATTGTTAAAGGCTTGGTATTAATTCACCAATACCCATTGTTAAAAGCTCGGTAGAGCTATATAACATATTGTTTCATTAACTTACCAATACCTACTGTTAAACTCTGTGCTTGATTTGTAAATAGGATTCTTCTCTCTGTGCTTGATTTGTAAATCGGATTCTTCTCTCTGTGCTTGATATGGAAACCAGATTCAGACATTAACTCACCAATACCCATTGTTAAAAGCTTGGTATAACTATATTTTTATGGATTTTTATCGGTTATGCCCTTCTGAGATATTGCAATATCAGTTATATACCTATTTTTTTAAATATCGGTTCGGCATCTGACTTATTCCATGATCACTTGTGCCCTTCAGATTAATTACCATCCATCATCAACGTAAATGAAAATTAACTTTGGGACACAAAGGAAATTAGATTAAGAAAAGGTTGAAAGGACTTTTCTAACACAAGTGATAAAATCCGTGGTTTTATTGCAACTGACAATATGTTATCACAAACTTGTAGTAATGTATTATAGTACCACGATGTGTAACAGCAATTTTAGTGTGAACATTAGAATTTTCCTTGGCAAAGAAATGTTTGGTTGTTAGAAAATTCCATTGTTATAACTTGTTGTCACAAAAGTGTTTTGTTGTAGTGAACACAAGGATTTTTTTATTTGAAAATGCATATTATTTTGTTTTAACTGCATTCTTACGTATTTAGATAATACAACATCAAAATTTTGGTTTTATTATAACAAGAAAATTGATATTCATACCAAGGTCCAAAAATCTACCTTAAGTGGTCAGACCTTATCATGATTATGTTTTTTTTTCTTTATCTCTCAAACCAACTGAATACAAATAAGCGAAAAATCATACGTATCCCACATGCCCTTTCAAGTCACGATCTTCAAAGACCAAATTTCAAGTCAATATCAGATTGCTTTCAAGAACTTGATAAGGACGACCTTTATCCCATCTTTGTTTAAACAGACAAATTATATGGAGTAATTTTGAAGTCAAAAATTTCTGCTAATGTATCGTCACTATATTCAAGCAGTGAAAACAGATGTCTTCGATCGTCCTTAAACAAACGAAATGTCAATTAAGATTATTTACATATCTCTTGATAGAGGAGTGATCTTTTGAGAGCAAAAAATTGTGAAAGTATGAGAGAAGTGATTTTGGACCACTAAATTTTTTCTTCTCTCCTGATTGAATCTAATGGTCCAAAATCATTGCTCTCATACTCTCACAGTTTTTTGCTCTTACAACCCTCTCTTGACATTCAAAAGAAGAAAGAACAAGTAGACCGTATCTTTTTGGTAGAATTGTAATTACATCTGAATTGTCCATGAATGCGTTTCTCGAAATTAACTTCTCTACTTTTTGGTACTTAATATTCAATGATAATATGCACCAAGTTTTCGATTAAAATCTGCTACACGTTTTCAACTATGCACGTGATTTTTTTTAAATCACGAAATGATCTGTGACTAAACTCTTTTGTTTTTTTAAGCTGGTTTGATACGGCACGTACATCATGTCATTATCTAGTTTTTAATCTAATACGTATATGAATACAGATTTGATGCAGATACATACATTGATAGATCATTTCTCAATATACATAAGTAAAAACAAATGTATATTCACGATCCAGAGATAAATATCGATTACCCTAGCGAATATTAGATAATAATAACTAACTCAATAATTAGTACTCAAGGAATTCGATCATTTAAAATTAGATTTGGAATTAGATTACATAGACATTGAATTGTAATTTTGTATAGATCTGGCATATCTATTTGAGCAGATCCTCTGTGGTAACTCATTTTGCAACAGCTTAAGCTGCCGTGATTTTTATATTTATTTTTTGGAAAAAAACAATTGAAAGAAGCCAACCATATAGGTTGAATCTTTGCTTAATGATCCACATACCTACTAAATTTCACTCAAATCCGATTTAATTTGCTCTTTTTATTAATGGGTCAAAAGTTCAGTGCTATTTTCAATGGGATTCAGTTGTTTAAATGTTGACATTTATCTTGACTATTAAGATAAAATAACAAATTAGATCGGATTTGAGCAAAATTTTGTACGTGGGTATTAAACAAAGATTCCATCTATGTGATTATATTTTCGGAACCGATTTCGCAATAAGAAATATCACTTCAACCTCTGTTATAACATGGGTTACAACATATGATGTGCACAACATGTAGGTGTAACGTTCTGGTTTTAGGTCTTTAGCTCAAGTGGACCCATTGACAACCACTCAAAATGCTTAAATCTAAGTTGTTACGTAGTGATACCCAACTCTTATAACATACTCTAAAACTTCGTAAGTTTTAGATGTGGGACTATGTTAGTTTGGAGTGCTACAACATCCCCCACTTATATTCACAATGTCCTCATTGCAACATGACCCGTCACTTATTTCAAGTGATAGTAGCGGATGTACGCTCTCTACTTAGGTCCTTTCGGGTAACTCTTTCCACTATCAGAGGGGACCTGCTCTGATACCATTTGTAATATCTCGGGCTTAGATCCTTGGTCTGTTAACGGAGAAAACTGACCCTGACAAATTCTTTGGTTCAGGCACAAATGGACATGTTGGCAACTACCCAAAATGCTTAACTCTAAGTTGTCACGTAGTAATCCCCCACTCTTTTATAACCCACTCTAAAACTTCGTAAGTTTTCAATGTGGGAATATGTTTGAGGTTGGGGTGTTATAACCTATCCCACTTATATTCACAACATCCTTGCTGGGACATGTCCATCACTTATTCCCAATGATAGCGGTGGTCGCACACTTTCGGCTTAGGTCCCTTTGAGTGATCGTTTCCACTATCAAAGGGAACCCGCTCTGATACCATTTGTAACGTCTCGGCTTAGGTCCACTGTCTGTTGACAAAGAAAATCGACCCTGATAACTTGTTGGGTTCATGCTCAAATAGATCCATTGACAACCATCCAAAATGCTTAAGCTTCAGTTGACAAGTAGTGATCCGCCACTCTTATAATCCACTCCGAAACTTCACAAGTTTTAGATGTCAGACTATGTTTGGCAGTTGATGTGTTACAACCTCCCCTACTTATATCCATAATGTTCTCATTGTGACACGACTCATCACTTATTCCCAGTGATAGCCCTTTCCACTATCAAAGGGAACATGCTCTAATACCATTTGTAACATCCCGGACTTAGGTCCTCAGTCCGTTAACGAAGAAAATATTGAGACACGACCTAGTACCAACTCTGCTCTGATACCAGTTGTTGGGATCACGTCCCACCAGCATCATCTCCTCTCGGATACTGGTTGTTAGCGATACGAACCTCTCCGGAGACGAAAGCGGATAAACAAACGACCACATCACAAAAACACATGAATAAATAAAAAAATAGGTATAACGGTGGTCGATCACCTCTCGCGACCACCGAAGAAGAAAGATCGCTAAAAGAAGAATGAGTACAACTCTCTCTGTTCCCTCGTCTCTTTCTCTCTTCTCTCCCTCTCCCCCTATCTCTCTAGGGGTTACATTGTTTTTGTTGTGGTGTTGAGGCAATGCCTCCACCCTCCTCTTTATATAGCACAAATACAATCCCATCTTTCTATTCCCAATAAGAATGTAAATAGAATACAACCTAACTACTATTAAGACTAGGATTCCAATCCCATTAGGATTCCCAATCTTAATATGACTATAATCATAACAATCTACCATTTGAGTTGAATTCCATTAAGATCTCTTTATCGTATTTGGTTTGTATTGGGACATCCTTGTCATCTACAAATCTCGTTAGCAGGAACTCACCGCCTCTGGGTGATGCATCCGCCACTGGGTGCCCTCAACATGCCACCTTCCACGATCTCCTGTCACTCACCGCTAGCAGAATTCTTCGATGCCTTTGATCGATTTCTCCAAAAACTACCATATCACTGCTTTTGAGGATTGTGCATCTGCTGTGTCATGTTGTATCATTAAGGTCGTCCTTCGCTCTTATCAGTCGCATCGTGTCCCTTCAACAATGTCGGACCAAACTTTGATACCACTTGTTCGTAACAGGATCCACCGGTATCGTCTCCTCTCAGATACTGGGCCCTTGGATACTGAAGTGGATGTAGATATGAATACATATGCATAATCGACCACCATCACAAAAGCACATGAAGAAAAGAATAAATAGGTATAATGGTGGTCGTTCACCTCTCGCGACCACCGGAGAAGAAAGATCACTTAAAGAAGAACGAGTACAACTCTCTCCGTTCCCTCGCTCTCTTCCTCTCTTCTCTCCCTCTCCCTATTTCTCTCTAGAAGTTACATTGTTCTTTCTGTGATGTTAAGGTAATGCCTCCACCCCCTTATTTATATAGTCTAAATACAATCCCATTGTTCTATTCCCAATAGGACTATAAATAAAATACAACTAAACTACTATTAGGAATAAGAGTCCAATCCCATTAGGATTCTCAATCCTAATATGACTCTAATCCTAATAGAAAACTGACTCCGACAACTTGTTGGGTTCGGTCCCTAATGGACTCATTGACAACCATCCAAAATGCTTAAGACCCAGTTGTCAAGTAGTATCGCCCACACTTATAGCCCACTCTGAAACTTCGCAAGTTTTAGATGTGGAACTATGTTTGGGGGTTAGGGTGTTACAACATCCACCACTTATATTCGTAATGTCCTCATTTTCATAGGACCCATCACTTATTCTAGTGATAATGGTGGTTGCATGTTCCCGGCTTAGATCCCTTCGATTAATCCTTTTCACTATTAGTGAGAACCCACTCTGATACCATCTGTAACGTCCTGATCTTTCGTCTCCAGTCTGTTATCGGAGAAAATTGACTTTGACAACTTGTTGGGTTCGATTCCAATGGGATCCATTGACCACCACCCAAATTGCTTAAGCCTAAGTCAAGTTATAATCCCCACAACTTATAACCACACCAGCACTTCGTGAGTTTTAGATGTGGGACTATTTTTGGGGATTTGATATTACAAATCTCTCTACTTATATTCGCAACGTCGTCGCTGTGACATGGCACATTACTTACTCCTAGTGACAGTGGCGGTTGCACGCTTCCGGCTTAGTTCTCTTCGAGTAGTCCTTTCCACTATCAGAGGAAACCCACTCTAATATCATTTGTATGTCCCTGACTTAGTTATCATATTCGTTAATGGATAAAACTAACCCTTTTAGGGTGTTACAGTAGGATGCAAGCGCACAGATATAGGTATGGATATACATGTTACCATATCCTAATCCTTTTTAAAATATGGATATGAATACTGGAATATATATCTTGTGGATATTGAAAATCACAAATCATATCCTTAAATATAGATGCAGATATAACAATGGAACTCATAATTCCTATACGGATATTTCATAAATGGATACAGATTACCCTATGGACAATAAAATTTCCTAAGGCTTAAATTCATTATCAAAATTGCATAAACTACAAAGACAATAAAATAAAAAAATAAACTAATATGTTCAACTAAATTTTTATAACAAATAGTTGAACACTATAAGATATATACTTGTGTAACTTATCAAGAAAAAGGACCTCGACTATTCCTCCATTTCCAATTAAAGGTCTCATTTTGAAATGATATAAAGAGAGTACTAAAATTTCAACTTTATGATTATCATTGACATATAAGGATTACATAAACTTACAAAAGCATGTATTTAAATTAAAAAATAGGAGAAAAATCCTTTATTGTTACGCTTCCAAAATAAGGCTCTACTTGAAAATCGAGGTATAATTGGATTTTTTTTGTAATTTAGTCTATTTATTTTTCTTCCTATATCAAATGACATGTAACTTGTAATAAATTTAGATATTTATTTATACACACATTGATAAGTAGGTCTATGATACACACACCTATACACAGATTTTTATTAATATCAGTATATATTATATGTATTCTCCAAAAAAAATTTGTAACCATATTCATATCTATATCCTCAAAAAAATTGAAAACATTATCTATATTCATATCCACATCCACAAAAAAATAAAATTTCATATCCATATCTCTATATCAAAATAAAGAATCAATATCCTCTAAAAATAAGTACAACAACAATTGGATACATATACTAGTGTGCGACTGATTGCATCCTTATCCACATGCCTACATGCACTTCAACTTGCAGTAAAAATAAGATACCAATTTTACACAGTTATTTCCCCAATCATTTATTTTCGCTAGACAGAAACTTGATATTAAGACAAGTACAAACCTTTCTTCCGATTAAGCTTGTATACAAACGAAACAAAGACTACACCTACCAACCAAAATCCCTCAAAAAAACTAAAAGAGAAACATCGTAAACGAAGTGTTATACTGCACCACCACATTCCTGAAACAACACCTTCCCCTTAACGTGATCCATCACGCCCTCACGAACCTATCGAAGTTACTCCAGCTCGAGCCCCCTTGATGAATCCACGTTTCATCATCTTTATTCAATCATTTTGGCCTTAAAAACCCTAGTAAATGCGCGTAAATAGCATTAATTTAGGCATTTTAGTATTCATGCATCGTTGTGTAAATAGTGTATAAAAAGCGGTTTTTAAAGCCAAAATTATAGAATAAAGAAAAGAAAAGAAAAAGAATAAAATATTGTAAATATTTTATGACCCGAAACCCCGAGGCCTAGGCATCTCAATGATGAGGTCAACAAGGAATAAAGTAGGGGGAGATAAGGGCCAAAATACAATAAAAATACCTTTTATTTTATCCATTATTTATTCATTTTGGAACCTATTTTTGGTTCTACTTTTTATACTTCAAATAAAGAAACTTTAAACATGAAAATTGTAGATAATTTCATATAGAAAAATACAAAATTAATACAAATAAAAAGTTCTGGTCTGAATAAAATTCCAAAATCCCAACTTCCCAGACCTGTATCTCCCAAATAAAAACTCGAAACGCACCAAACTCACCTTTAATTGTATATAATTTAAAATAAGCTATCTAATGGCGGTGGTTTCGCATTTTGCGGAGCTACGGTTTGAAAGTGGAGTTTTGGGACCCTATTGTATACCTGTACAGATTAAAATATTCATTTTATTTATTATTCATTATATTTATAATTTTATATTTTTATAATTTTGTAAATAATACTTATAATATATTTTCACATTAAAATCAGATTGAGTACCTAATAAAATACAAATAAAATACTTGAATATAGCATACGTAGGTATAATATCAATATACACCTGTATAATTTATATTTCTATTTTATTAAGTGTACAAAACACTTCAGAAAAATAAAATAAAAATCCATTTAAGTGTATAAAAATACTTTATAGATATATAGAATAATAAACCAAAATAAATAAATTAAATACATAAAATAAAAATAAAATCTTAAAATATATAGATATGTATACCTATATAGGCCTAAAAAGGTAACTTGTCATTTTATACCTCTAAAAATAAATAAAAATCGTATTAAAATACCTTATAAAATAATAAACATTTTTCATTTAATAATCGAAAATTAATAAAATTGTTATCTATTTTAATTGAATTTACAATTATTTTTTCCAAGGTTTTTTCTGGTTGGTCTACGTGGAACAAACAGATTTACCCCTTGGTTGACCTTGGTCAGCTCTCTGACCGAGGTCTGGCCCTGTGTCAGACATGGTTTTGTCGCCTTCTTCTCCCTTTTTTCTAGGCCGTTCCTTTCACCCATCGACCTAAGTCCCTTCATGACTTTTGCTCACCACTTATCGAGGATACACGCCCAGATGAAATATTGGGGATTGGATCGCTGTATCATCCAAATGACCTCGATCTTCGAGCCCCGTCGGCCATCTTCTTCAAAAACCCCCCAACTTTTCCATTTCGAATTCGAACCACATTTTGACCGTTTCTCCTCCCTTTGCTTGCGCTCCGGACCGGTGGCGGTGACAGCACAACCTCCAGCCAATCTGGGAGAGGCTTGACGCGTCTCTTGGGCGTTCCACCCATCTCCGACGGCCGCGCCGCCGTGAGGTTCTATCTTAGGCACATCAGCCTTTGAGGTCGTTTTTCCTTGATTTTATTGCATTTTGTTACTCTCCTTACCCATAGGAATCGATAGGTACCTTCCATTGCCACTGAAACCATCAGTCACCCTTTCATAGCCACCTCGTCGGAGCTTGCTCCGGCGAGCATCTACTATGCATCCCAGCTCATTTCCACCCCTCTGCGGGGTCGGGGCATTTTGCCCCCGACTTCCTAACTCTACTGTGTAGGTATTTGCGCGAACAAAGGACCTGGGGGAATTTTTGAGTTCTCATCAGAGGTGACTGGGGCCGTTAGACTTCCTCAACATCACCGGCGAGCTCCAGCCGTCGCTAGAGGGTTTTGACGCCCCAGACAACAGGAGTGATCTCGGGCATTTTGGAGCCTCAACGTCCTCGGAGGCGATCGATCAGGGGCGGGGAAAGTCGCCGCCACCGGCGTTCTTCCCAGTTCTTCTGGAAGGCTTGGCCACCGTTCGATCTCGGCCCGTTCTTGGCGAGAAGCAGTCACCGTCGGATTCAGCCCTCGTACAACCATCCGATCTTTGAAGACTCATCTAATCTGGGTCGCACATGCGAAGGGGCATCGCTGCACCTCATCCTGGCACATGTATAAGTGACGCATCCTCTGCCATCGGATCCGCTTCGGTTGGGAACTTTGCAAGTTTCTCCCGCCGGTTTTTGTAATAGGTATTTAGTATCAAAGCATTCATCGACAGTTCAGTTTTATTTGTATAATTTATGATAAGACCCCCAAACTTCTCGTATTTGCAACGGGGTCCCCAGCCACGTCATCTCACGTGCTGGCGCACGTGAGGCGTGACATTTTTGCGGGGGACCCCTGATCTTTTTAGTCATTAACCTTTTCTCTTGGAACTTTTTGTCTATGTTATAAACTTTTTGGCATAACTGCGATCTGGCTCCTAAGGTTTTGGGTAATTGCGAGATTGCCCCTGCTAGGCGCGCATGCCATCGCACGTGGGCTTGGCGTTTTTGCAGGATCAGACCCAGATTTTTAATGAATTATTATTGGTCGTAAACTTTGTTAATTAGTTAAATATTTTCTGGAATATTTACGTGCATGCCCTCATACTTTTCCGTAATTACACTTATGCCTCTTGCCTGCATGTAGTTTCTTGTCGTTATCTCTATTTTTTGCATGCATCTATAAATCTCTAAAAATCCACAAAAATTGTTGTTATCTCTTGCCTGCATGTAGTTTCTTGCGCATAGTTCGGATTTTTACTTGTGTTTGTGATTGTTTGTCTAATTTTGCGGCTTTTATTCTTGCTAATTTATTTTTGCTTATTTTTGATATATCCTTTGAATTGTCTAACCACCATCTTGTTTGACTTTGTACGAGGTACGCAGATCGAGGGAGGCACTCTTTTCGAGGAGCGCCCGTGCACCCACATGAGGTGGCTTTGGTTTCGCACCAAGGCGGACTTGGAGGGAATTTTGAAGATCATTCTTGAGCATTTATTTTTGTGCATTTATTTATTTGTGTAATTTTAGCGTGAGAGAGAGACTTTATTATTGTAATAATACAGGTACCTGAACTTTGGACTTTCGAGCCCAATTTCTAAGTGATTGTTCACTTGGGGGCTCACCGCAGTTTTGTCGACTTTTATCGCCTTTTTCATTTTGTTTTCCGATTTTGTTTTCCTTATTTTTGTGTGATTGAGCCCTTAGTTTTAGGAGTTGCTTGTCGATAGCATTAGGTCCAAACACATTAATCACCATTGCATGCTCCTATAGAAAACGTTTGGACTTAGTCAAATTCAAACTGCTTCTCACTTAGTCTCGGAACTACCGCGTCGGGAGGGGTCGTATACAACGCATGCAGGATCCACTGTGGTGGACACCGATCGGCCCCCAAGACCGGACACTTCGATTCCATTCTAAGTCATTAGCATTGGTTCTTCACGATAATAGCAGCTACTCATCTTAGGGCGATTTCATCGGCTTGCATCTGCATATAGATTAGGTTTCAATTCTGCTGAGCATCTTTGCATGAAGAGTGCTGGAGGCAAGGTGAGCATTTCTCTTTAGCATACATCATTGATTTTCCGCTTTGATTTTGATCACCTAGGTGCTTAAAGAAATTGACTCATTGTTATGCTCATGCATTTCTCACTAAAAATCCAAAAAAAGTGATAACCAGTAAAATTGGGACTGCTAATATTACTTGACCCTAAAATCAACCAAAAAGAAAAAAAATCTCTTGGGACGAGTAATCCTCTCATTGTCTTCGTTTTACTTGCTCGCGCACACTCTAAGGATTAGTGCCAAAATCCCATTTCAACCCCCTAAGTGTTTGTGCAATTTTGGACTTCTCATCTAACTCTAAATCAGACAAGATAAAAAGACCGTATTTTCGGTCTCAACCGAGTTGAGTAGGTGAATTGAGGGTTTGTCTTGTGTGAGTTTGTTTGTGATTGCTTGTGTGCATTCTCGATCACCTCTGAGCATTTGCGCCTTTTTCACACTTCTCTTGATTTGACCATCGTGCTCTCCTGACTATCATTTTTTCCTTGTTTCGAGATGGACCCCTGGAGCGTCTTTTATCTAGACTTTGCGGATCCTTCGTTCACTCCAGCCGGTCCACCTCCTTTTTTTCCAGGAGGACTTTGCTCGTGATTTTTGTACATATCCGACCAACCCACTATTTCAGGATTCGGACTTTGACCTTCACCAATCATTTCTACCATCATCACCCTCACATTTCGACAACCCGCTCTTCCTTGAGTATCCTGTGTCGGAAGGTGATTTTTTTCCACACCTACCACCCACATTCGACACACCCAATCCTGAGATTTTGGAGTCACCTTTCATTATATCCACACTTGAGACCTTAAATCAAATGATGGAGCATATGAACTCAAGGATTAGCGATATAGTTAACACAAATAAGATCCAGAATGTAGCTCCATTCTTTGAGGATTTGGATTCATTTGAGGATTATCACGAGAGCTTGCAATCGCCCAAAATACAAAAAATGAGAAAATTTTAAAAATCCAAAAAGAGTTCGGGAGACCTTTGGTTGATTTAAACTGTGAGGAGAGTGCCCACTTGCCAGATCCTTTGACCGCACAGCCTTTCACACACTGTCCCACCTTTGACCCCGAGGATGCTACTGTACAGATTGCTCTTGGCATGCCTCGTGTATATGCTGATTCCGACTTCCGCCCTTGTATGGAGGAGGTCCAAAAATAAAAAAAATTATTGACTGAACCTGAAGTGGTGGTTACTATTCATGAAATTATCCGTGCCCCACTTCAGCACGCCATGACCGATTTATCTGCTCCTCTTCCCAAGAAGAGAAAGTGGAGGAGCAGATCTGAACGTCATATCTTGACCATGGCCACTGCCCACGCCATCACACACCGTCCCATTCCTAGGAAGAGGAACACTGCCACACCTTTCATTAGCTGCACCATCTCTGACCACACATGTGATCACACTCTACTCGACGGCGGTGCTTCGATTAGCATATTACCCTTCTCGCTGGCACAATCTCTTCAGTTAGGGCCTCTCAAGAAAACCAGGATGATCGTTCAATTTGCTGATGGATCTATTAAGAGGTCGAAGGGTATCCTTGAAAATGCCGTCATTTCAATTCAGGGCAAGAGCTACCATGTTGACTTTGTCGTATTGCCCATGGAGACCTCCACAGGGGAGCACTCTCCAATCATCCTGGGACGACCATTCCTCGCCTCTACGAGGGTCGTTATTGATTACGGATTAGGAGAGATTCGCTTCCGTCCTGTTGACGAAAGCGAAGTGTTGATCACCGCACCCACAGTTGACCAGAGACCTGCACCTGATGTGACTACACCTATCTTGGTTGACCCGGAGGACCATGACCTTGATGAGATTATTAGAGAATTTTGTTGCTTATTAGATTCCATTGAGACCCAAGAATTCCTCTCCAAGGAGGAAGACTTGGAAAATATAGACCTCGGAGTTCCTTCTTCTGGGACGTGGCGATGTGTTGATGACATTCGCGGGATCTACACGATCGACAACATTGAGCGGAGGGCAGATTTAGAGACTAACAGGACGGACATGACTTGACTTCTTTCACCGATGAGTCCGCTCATGTTCATTTAGATTCGAATGAGATAAGGGCCGAAGTTGATTTGATTGCTTTTATTCGGGAATTCGGTCCTTTGATGAAAAGATGATCCGGTTGAGATTATTGAGGACGAACAGAGTTCGACTACTTCCACTGATGAGTTCGTTCCTTTTGGTTTTGACCTGGAGGAGACCTCACAGGATGACACTGAGTACACTACTTCCGATGAGGATGAGTTCGTCCCATTTCACTTTGATACTAGCGAGACTCCAAAGGCCGGACCTAGTCGTACTTCTTTTACTGATACGTCTGTGCCTCTTCACCCTAGGGCCCTTGAGGATATTCACTCTGTCGACCCTGATCGGTTTGCGTCATTTGAGGACCTCGATGTCGACCTGCACCACACCAGATCTATTCCTCAGCGGTCCTGCAAGAAGGTTTGCTTTCGACCTTCTTGACCCTTTGTACATCCATCTTGTTGTATATTCACTTTTGTGTACCTCCGTCTCTCTCCCGTATTGCTCGTCCACCCATTCTCATGTTTGCCTTGCTTAGTACGTACTTTGTCCTAAGTATAGGGGGGTGGACGAGCCGAGTGTTCATTCATTGTTCCATCTTATCACTCTTGTTGTTTCCTATACTTAGGGCTTCTTTTACCCTAGTATAGGGGGAATGATGCGTACATTCCCCTCTATCTTCTTCCCTCTGTTTGATATCTTTTCTTCTTTTCCTCTTCTATCTTCTTTATCTATCAGAAAGGTGTTGCCCCTTTTTGTCAGTTTTCTATACTTAGGACGTACTTTGTCCAAAGTATAGGGGGTGTGCACCCCGAGTGCTTCTATTCTTTGATCTTGTCCACTGTCTCCTCTTCTTGTCTATACTTAGGGATATCTTACCCTAAGTATAGGGGGAGACAGTCTGAGTACGATCTGTTCATTCCCACCCTTGACCCTCCCTACTTTTTATACAGTCTGCTATACTTGGGATTACTTGATCCTAAGTATAGGGGGGACGGTCGACTTCTCATTCGGTTATTCATTCATCCCTTATTCATTTATTCTTTAGACTTACCTATACTTAGTACGAGTTATGTCTTCTCTTTTCTCTCCGATCTATGAGGACATAGCTCAAGCTAAGTATAGGGGGGTCGTATATATTGCATATATACTTTAGCCATAACTCGTACTTTCATATTTTTACTAATAACTATGGCTAATTATACTATTAAAATTCATTAAAAACCTTAATAAAAAGATGCGATTATTCCACAAATTCTTTTGTGTATTTACTGATTAATAAATTAGGTGAAAATATTTTTTTTGCAAAATATTTGAAAAATAGTTTGAAAATCTTTGTGAAAAATCTTTTGAAAACTATTTGGAAAACGTTTTGTTACATGTTTTCAACCTTAATAAAAATATTTTGATTGTAAAAGTATCTTCTTTGTGTGAAATAAAATGTTTGAAAATCGATTTGCATGTGGTTTGAAAAATGGTTGCAAAAATATGTGAAAAACCTATATATATTGTTTGGAAAACCTTTGCAAAATGATTTTCAAATGTGTGTACATGTTTGTAAAAACTGTTTGTAAAAATTATTTTGGACTATAGTTTTCAAAATTATTTGAAAAATCTTTTCAAATAAGTTTGAGGAATACATACATCTCACCAAAAATTCACTATATATTTATAAAAAATGACCACTTACCCTTGTAAATTCCTAAAATCCACTTCTTGTAAATATCAGAAGCATCCCCGTGTAAATATTTGTAGTTTTTAGCCAAAACCTTTGATTTTCAAAAATCTCAAAAATGTTTGCAAAATTAAAATCCAAAAACATTTAAAAAACCTCTTTGAAAAATAAAAAATGCATATGCATTATATTTTCAAAAATCCATAAAATGTTTAAAACCTTTGAAAATTGCATCACAAAAATATTTTCTGCATGGCATTTGCATAGTATTAGCATTTTTCGGATTGAGTTTGATAATTGAATGAGTCTAAGTAAAATCCGAAGATTGGAGCTTGGTTGGACCTTAAATCTACCTAATTAACAGGAACCTTATAGGAATTGGTATTGAGGTACTTCAGGTCTAGTTGACTTAATTCTTTAAGGATTACGAGACTTGGTTCATTGGATTCTTGACTGCCTAAGTAGAGTATTTCGAAGCACATGCATGACTCTTGTTGATAATGACCTAACTTGGACACCTGCACCTTTCACTTGGCTCAACTCAGTTGGAGTGGTTAGGGGGTTGGATTTACCGGTATGAGACGCACACAGGTGGAAACACTTGTCCTCCTCTAGGGAGGGAAGTGCATCTCAACCCGTCCAGTGATGATGAGTTTCGAGGATAGGAGATTGTGGGTTGCAATAAAGCTCCAAAAGAGGGATAGTCTACTGGTTCAATAGGAAAAACTCCCTATGTAAATGCGGTTGTATATAGTATTCCAAAAAAAGAGAAAAGCAAAAATCAAAAACTCCAAAAAAGTGGGCAGGCCTGTACAAAAATAAAAATGTCTGCCGGAGTGTACATATGTGTATAGTAAATAAAGCTTGAGCTTCAAAGTCAAATCATGTGAGCCTGCAGCTGGATGACTTGACTACACTGGTCTTGCATCCTAGGATAGGTAGCTACACTGGCTACCGTCCATTCTTCTCTTCACCCCCTCCTCTTGAGCTACTTGCCACTTGAACTTAGAAGGGAATACCCCGCTTCTTGAGGAATGAGTTGTTGGATTGGGGAATCATTGGGTTGTCATATTGGAGAAGTCGGTCTCTTTGTCATTTCAGTTGGGGAGAGCCACTATCACTTACACTGTACGAGTCAGATTCATAGTCGTAAGGGTTTGCGTATGAGTTGAAATACTTCTGACATGGCTATTGAGGAGACTTGAGCAGAGTTTTGGGATTCTCGAAGGCTGTTCGATTTCAAAACCGGTTCTCATTAAGGTTCTGCCCGCACTAAAATTCCAAAGGTCCGACTAAAGCTCCAAACTTTGATTTTGTGAAGACAAGTTTGATCATTAAATTTAATCTACATTTCTTCTTTTTCTTTTCTTTGTTTTTCTTTTCTGCACTTATTGCATAAGTGTTTGGTAGGGACAAGCAAAGGCAAGTATAGGGGGATGATGAATCCACGTTTCATCATCTTTATTCTATCATTTTGGCCTTAAAAACCCTAGTAAATGCACGTAAAAAGCATTAATTTAGGCATTTTAGTATTCATGCATCGTTGTGTAAATAGTGTATAAAAAGCGGTTTTTAAAGCCAAAATTATAGAATAAAGAAAAGAAAAGAAAAAGAATAAAATATTGTAAATATTTTATGATCCGAAACCTCAAGGCCTAGACATCTCAATGACGAGGTCGACAAGGAATAAATTAGGGGGAGATAAGGGCCAAAATACAATAAAAATACCTTTTATTTTATCCATTCTTTATTCATTTTAGGACCTATTTTTGGTTCCACTTTTTATACTTAAAATAAAGAAGCTTAAAACATGAAAGTTGTGTATAATTTTATATAGAAAAATACAAAATTAATTTCACCCAAAAATAGTATACATATAAAACGTTATGGTCTGAATAAAATTCCAGAATCCCAACTTCCCAGACATGTATCTCTCAAATAAAAAATCGAAACGCACCAAACTCACTTTAATTTTATATAATTTAAAATAAGCTATCTAATGGTGGTGGTTTCGTATTTTGCGGAGCTACGGTTTGAAAGTTGAGTTTTGGGCCCCTATTGTATACTTGTACAGATTAAAATATTCATTTTATTTATTATTCATTATTTTTATAATTTTATATTTTTATAATATTGTAAATAATACTTATAATATATTTTCACATTAAAATCAGATTAAATACCTAAATAAAATACAAATAAAATACTTGAATATAGCATACATAGGTATAATATCAATACACACTTATATAATTTATACTTCTATTTTATTAAGTGTACAAAATACTTCAGGAAAATAAAATAAAAATATATTTGAGTGTATAAAAATACTTTATAAATATATAAAATAATAAACCAAAATAAATAAATTAAATACATAAAAAAAATAAAATCTTAAAATATTAAGATTTGTATACCTATATAGGCCTAAAAAGGTAACTTGTCATTTTATACCTCTAAAAAATAAATAAAAATCGTATTAAAATACCTTATAAAATAATAAACATTTTTCATTTGATAATAGAAAATTAATAAAACTATTATCTATTTTTACCCCTCCGCGGGTTCGAGGCATTTTGCCCCCGACTCCCTAACTCTATTGTGCAGGTATTCGCACGAACGAAGGACTTGGGGGCATTTTGAGTTCTCATCGGAGGTGACTGGGGCCGTTAGGCTTCCTCGACATCACTGGCGAGCTCCAGCCGTCGCTAGAGGGTTTTGACGCCCCAGACGTGTTGTCGACACCTGCAGGAGTGATCTCGGGCATTTTGGAGCCTCAACGTCCTTGGAGGCGACCGATCAGGGGCGGGGAAAGTCGCCGCCACCGGCGTTCTTCCCAGTTCTTTTGGAAGGCTTGGCCACCGTTCGATCTCGGCCCGTTCTTGGAAAAAAGCAGTCATCATCGGATTCAGCCCTCGTACAGCCGTCCGATCTTTGAAGACTCATCTAATCTGGGCCGCACATGCGAAGGGGCATCGCTGCACCTCGTCCTGCCACGTGTATAAGTGACGCATCCTCTGCCTTCGGATCTGCTTCGGTTGGGAATTTTACAAGTTTCTCCCACCGGTTTTTGTAATAGGTATTTAGTATCAAAGCATTCATCGGCAGTTTAGTTTTATTTTTATAATTTACGATAAGACCCCCAAACTTCCCATATTTACATCGGGGTCCCCCGCCACGTCATCTCACGTGCTGGCGCACGTGAGGCGTGTCATTTTTGCGGGGGATCCCTGATCTTTTTAGTCATTAACATTTGCTCTTGGAACTTTTTGTCTATGTTATAAACTTTTTGGCATAATTGCGATCTGGCCCCTAAGGTTTCTGGTAATTACGAGATTGCCCCTGCCAGGCGCGCGTGCCATCGCACGTGGGCTTGGCATTTTTGCAGGATCAACCCTAGATTTTTAATGAATTATTATTGGCTCGTAAACTTTGTTAATTAGTTAAATATTTTCTAGTACATTTGCGTGCAGGCCCTCATACTTTTCCATAATTACACATGCCCCAAGCATGCATGTAGTTTCTTATTGTTATCTCTATTTGTTTCATGCATCTATAAATCTCTAAAAAAATCCATAAAAATCAATTTAAGCTCCTGTTGCATAGTAGTCTCACGGTATATTTTTATTTTGCATATTTATTGCATTTTATTATTTATAAAAATTTAAAAACTCTCATTTTCAGTATTGTTTGCATTATAAAATCCTTAAAAATTATAAAAACGTTTTTAAAAAATTCTAAAAAAATATATTTTGTGTGTTTGCATCTCTTTTAGCTCCAGACCAAAAATCACTAAAAAATACGAAGGAAAACTAATAAAAATTAGAAAACCCCAAAAACCTTCCTAAAAATATTAAAAATTCATAAAAATCCTAAAAATACAAACTCTATTTCTAAATTTTCTTTATTTCATTGTCTTTAATTTAAATTTAAAGTAGAGAATTTTGTTACTGTTTTCTATTTTATATCTCCATTTTAATTTCGGCCAACCCTTTTATTCACTGTTTTTAGTATTTTTGACTTTAAAAAATACCAAACAAATTCAGAAAAATCTAGAAAAATCACAAAGACATTAGAAAAATATAAAAAAGCCAAAAAGATTTTATTTCCTGATTTTGAGTATTTTTTTACCTCCTTTTATCTCTCTCTCATCTCTCATGTATATATATCCCTTATATATATTACACCTTTATTAAAAGAGAAAAGAAAATATAAAAAATATAAAATATAAAAAGGAAATACAAAATCAGAAATTAAAAACCAAAATATAAAAATATAAAATCAAAAAAATTAAAATAAAAAAATATAAAAAAACCCACAAAAAAATAGCACACTTAGATAGACATTTGATCACATTCATATTTTTGAGCATTATTGCCCCGTTCTACCTGTCTGCTCCCTATGTTCGACCTCTACAATACTTGCACCTATACACATCTTGTTGTAGAGTTATAATAACTTTTAAATCCACACATTTACTTTCATTGCTTGATTTACTTGTTGTGGGTTAATTGTTGTTTGAACTGCGGATTTTGCGTGAGGTCAACTAAGCGACTGTTGATTCGTCTTGTGAATCGACACGACCTCTGCAAAATTCGTGTTAAACACCCCTTCCCCCACAGCTCCCTTCAACCTCCCATGCAACATCTCCTCCTTCCTCCTCGACTCACATCCTCCCCCACCCATCACATCCTTCACCAACCTCGCCATCTCCTCCCTCCCTTCCTCCCCAGCTCCCCTATCCCCATGCCTACCCCCAGTCCTTCACCACGAGCTTCCTCTTCGTGAAATGGTCCATCATCAATGGGAATCACTTTATCAGCACCTCCACCCACAAGCTTTCCATTATCGACTTCCACCTGTAGTGCATCAAGAACCATCGACCGTAGGATGGTTCAACTCAGCATGTCAGCACCATGGTACTATCCGTCTGATGAATCACGTATTCATCATGCCAAGATTGGTCATTTAGGCTATGATCCCCAACATTCACATGCATTTAATCATAAACAAAGCATCATTAGCATCCATACATGTGTAAATAATATCTGCATTTCATCAAGCATAATTGCATTAAAAATCCCATGTGTAAATTAGTCCAAAAAGTCGCTAACTTCTCACATTTGTAAATAATTCATCCTAACTCCTATTGACCCAAAACCACCTCCATTGTGTAGATATTACTAACTTCATTAAATAAAAAATACCAAAAAAATACTAACCCAAATAAGTGTCAAATAATCCCAAAGTTTAATTTCACATCTGACAGAATAAAATGAGCATATCTCTCACATACAATGTCCGATTTTGGTCTACTCACTTTAAAAGTACTCCATTCTCAAGTACCTTCAAAACAAGACCAATTTTGTAAAATTCGGAGCTCATATGTGAAAGTTGGATTTTGGGCCTCTTTTGCGCGCATGTTGACTTTTTGCCATTTTTGACCTAAGCTTTTATGTACATAATTAACCCTTTTAATTTTATTTCTTCTTCATTTGTTTCTTTGATGAAAGCTTTATTAAGCGACACCAAATTCCAAATAGATTCAAACTGAAATTAAAGAAACTGACTGAGTTCAAGTGTCCGTTGTCGGGTCTGTACAAAAGTTGTGTGTTTCTGACTTCTATTTTATTTTCCTAATTTCTTATTTATTAAAAATCCAAAAATATAGATTGGTGTGTAATTAATTTTCTTATATTTTCTATATTTTTTGTATAATTTTTATCCTCTCTAAAGCCCCCAAAAAATTTAAAAAACCCAAAAAGCCAATTTTCTATACACATAGAGAACCATAAAAAATACCACTTCACACGGATGACTCTTTTGTTCACAAGTCCTTCATGAAAGTTGTAGATCTCATCGAGACGAACAACTTTTGTGAAGAAATTTTTTCGATCCGAGATCTCCTTCTATTTCTTTTCTATTTTTCTTTAACTTTAAATTCTAAAATTTTTTGGGGGTGCCACGTGGCAGCCCCTGGGCGTGCCACGTGGCACCCCACCTGCCTCTCTCTCCTGGCGCACGTGCCACGCACGTGCCGCCTTCTCCCCTTGCGCGCACGTGCGCGGCACGTGACCACCCCCTCCCCTTTCCCTTCCTCCCTCAGGCGTTCCTCCTCCACCTTCCATCGCCGCCCACGTCCCCGACCGATCCTCTTCCCCTCGCCATAATGCCTCTCCTTCCTCCTCCTATAAAGCCGCTTCACCACCACCTTCTCGGACCATCTGTCTCTCGCCGGTGACAGCGGCCCATCGTAGACGTGATCCAAGGCCCTCCGCCTTGTGCTAAGCTCTGCACCCCGCTCCGGCAGCAACCTCGCCGTCGAGCTCCGCCCACCTCTCTCAGGTAACATCCTTCGGCCATCGCCCTCATCGACTACCCTCACCCTCCGCCGACCATGCAAAGGCCGAGACCCCCCCCATACCATTGTGTTTGGCCTAACCTTGCAGGTCAAGCCGCCGCGCTGCCTCCGCATCGCCCTTCTCCACCGTTGGTAAACGCCGAGGTCGAGCCCGCACGCGCTGCGCGGCTGTCGCCATTGCCTCGTCACCTCGCCCTCTGCCTCCTCCGCCGCAGTTGCACTACGGCCGACACACGCGTGTCGGAGGCGCTGCCTCACTCCGCCCACCAAGCGACGTACAATCGTTTTACTATTATATATATATATATATATTATTTTTTATTTATGTACATCCTTCATTCTGATTGGTCCAACTCAGACCATTGAACTCAGTCAAGGGTCTCTTCTAGACCGGGTCGGGACAAGTTCCTTTCGCCGAGCATTTTCTCCGAATTCTCATTCCCGAACCCGACCTCCTCCTGCCTTGATTCCTGTGCATGATTGAAGCCTCATGATCCATAATCCTCACGAATCCCTGGGTGCAGTCGGATCTGATTCTGATGAATTTTAATAGAATGTTAAATGAATTTAATGATGAATATACAAATTTTTATTTTCCAAAAAAATAAAAAAAATTGGAGAAAAATGAGGGTGGGAGCAGCCCGTTGGCTCCTCCTAGGGAGCAGCCCCATTTCTCTCTCTCTCTCTCTCTATATATATATATATAGGGAAAAAGGAATATGCTCCCTGGGTGTAGCTAACTTACATGCTCCCACCTCTTTTCCCTTGTATTTTTTTTATTTTTCTAAAATGATACATATTGGAATTTAGATCACAATATGTCACCATGATGTCATTCAAAATTCGACTTAATTCGATACTTCTATCCCCTCCATCAAGACTGTCAAATTTTAACGGTCTCAGAATTGCTGAAAATGACCCCCTTCAGATGGAGGGCATAGGAGTCTCTGTTTCTGACGAAATTTGAATGACATGTTATAGGGATGTAGTGATGAATATATTTTTATTTTCCAAAAAAATAAAAAAATGGGGGGAAAATGAGGGTGGGAGTAGCCAATTGGCTACACCCAGGGTGTAGCCTCATTTAACCCATATATATATATATATATCAAGGGAGATTTGTCTTCATCAAAGGAGATGACAAGGCCGGATCGGAGGTGGAGAATGTTGACTCGTGACCACGAGGGGACGCAAGGATATGATGTAGAAACACAACCGTCGAACTTGGGGTATGTATCGATTTAGATTTCAATTTATAAATGTATGTAACAACATAGGATTCTGCACATAAGTGTAGATCATACTGAAAATACGATCCTCAAAAGTATATGTCGATTGTTGTAGCCTAAGACACACACACCAAACGTAGCATATCACATTGAGATTTTTCTTAGATTTTTTTATGCGTAAGATGCCAACGCAATTTCAATAACCCGAGTCAATTCAGTAAGTGTTTCAATTAGTTGTTAGAACATCTCCGTCATCCTTGGACAAATTGACTTGATGGAATCCGTCATCCTTGGTCAAATTGACTTGATGTAATTGCACAATTCATGTAAACGATTCCGCAAGTTGTATGTTGATTCAACGATATGCTAACTAGGGATTAGATGTGCCGATTTTGTTGACAAGAATATTATTTTTTGATCACGTCAAGATAAATATATAGGACAAAAAATGTTTGCTTGAGTTCTATTTTTTTCACGTCATTTTAAATGGCAAGACCATATTCTTCGGTATTCATAAATATGTGGGAATTCAATTAGGGTAGTTGGTTCATGGAAAATCTTAAGAGATTTTTTTATGAATACAAATCATGTTTTTTAATCTTAAAAGTGCTTATAATTTTGACAAAATAACTTTTTATGTCTTTTTATCCTAAATAGGCATGCACAACATCCACCCAAAGGCCATCTTGCATTTCCTTATGGTTCAAAGGCCATCTTGCCTCGTACGCACCATGCCCAACGGAAACCGCCTCTTGGCCACAAAGGCCACCTTTCTTTTCCATTCGACAAGAATGGAATTGATCTTAACTCCCCGTCGACGGACTTTGAGACCCTCAACGAGGGGGTGGAGCCCCAAGTTGTCCATCATTCTAAGAAATCGGTGGAAGCCAATCCAAAATGGAAGATAGCCTTTCACAGGAGAAAGAAGCTGCCAGGTGGTGGTCAGCCGAATGCTAGCACCACCGGGCCCCCTCACAATCATCTTAATGCCTATAGTTGTCTGCAATGTCCGTGGCATCAACAAGCCTCGGAAAATCGGGTCATTATTACAACAAATCATCTCTCATAATACATAGATCATTGGATTGGTTGAAACTAAAGTCAGACTTGAAAATAGGGGAAAATTTGCCTCCCTCATCCCCAACGGATGGGGCTTCATCCATAATGACACTCCTTTGGGTCGAATATATGTCATGTGGAAGGAATCATGATGGAATTGTACCCAAATAGGAATCTCCCCGCAAGTTATCACCCTTTCTTGCACTAATGTCGGCGGCCTCTACCTGGCTATTTCGGTAATCTATGGGGCAAACAGCCCTACAGACCGTCGATGCTTGAAGGAAGAGTTAAAACACATCAGTATTGCCTTGGATATCCCTTGGTTGGCTATTGATGACTTTAGTGTGGTTAGATTTGACCATGAGAAGTCCGAGGGAAGACTGCCTCTGTCTGGGGCAAAGGAGGACTTCAACAACCCATTAATTTGTGTGGTCTGCTCGAGTTGGAGTCATGTGGCAACCCTTGGTCATGGACGAATAGCTCTACTGGTTCCTCTCGCGTAGCTGCTCGCCTTGACCATGGTCTGGTCAATCCAGCTTGGCTGAATCTCTTCCCTTCTGCAAAGTTGAGATACTCCCCCTTGCCTCGAGTGACCACCTTTTGATGATAGTTTCAATGGCTCCCATGGCCACTCGCCCAAAGCCTTTCTGTTACTTCGATTACTGGGCGAATCACCTAGGCTACCTGGAGGTTGTTACCAGCGCTTGGGCTTCTTCGATCATCGGCAACCCTATATTCTGCTTTACGCATAAGCTAAAGTGCGTCAAGCTGGCCCTCAAGGTGTGGGCATGCTTAGAGGGTAACATTTTCGAGGAAGTGAAAGCTGCTGAAAATGCTCTCAGGGTCGTTAACGACGCGCTTGCCCTGGATCCCCTAGATCCGTTTTAGGCGCAGTTGGAACCTGATGCTAAATGTCACCTAAAGGCACTCAACGCGGACCTTGAGTCCGCCTGGAAGCAAAAAACCGTGTTGACTGGCTGAGATAGGGAGATCGCAATACAAATTTCTTTCACACTTAAGACAATGCTCGCACTGCAAGGAACAACATCCCAACTCTTCTCGACAATGATGGCATGGTGATTGATAAACCTGCCTTGGTGGCAGAAGCTGTTGTGGAATTCTACCAAGCCCTCTTGAGCCCAGTCACTCCTCACCCCCTATTGGACCCCCCCCCCACCCACCCCGAAAATTTTGCTCTCTGTACAAGCTAGGAATTGGCTGGAACGTCCTCTAGAGGAGGTTGAGATTTTGAATGCACTGCGCTCATTCCATCCCTTCAAGGCTCCTGGACCGGACGGCTTCAACGCAGGTTTTTTCAAGCGACATTGGTCGCTCATCAGAGGGGATCTCTATGCGGCGATCATGTTCCTTTTAGAAGGCGGTAGTTTGGTAAGATAGGTCAACCATACCTTCTTGACGCTTGTTCCAAAGTTGCCATCTCCTTCTAGCCTTGGGGACTTCCGTCCAATCTCCTGCTGCAATGTTGCCTATAAATTTTTCGCCAAAGTACTGGCAACCCCACTCACGGCGGTCCTCCCTAATTTTTTATCACCAATTCAAACATCCTTTATCAAGGGTCGTTCCATTGGATATAACCTGCGACTCGCACATGAACTTGCAGTTGGGTTCGACAGGAAGATAAACTCCTCCTGGGCTTGCCTTAAAATAATATTTCTAAGGCTTTTGACTCCATAGAGCACTCCTTCATCCTGTATAGCCTTGAAAATATGGGATATGGAAAACGTTGGCTCTCTTGGATGGCTACTTGCATATCAACTGCCTCTTTCTTGGCGATGGTGAATGGCTCTCCTTATGGCATGCTCAAGGGCACGAGGGCCTGAGACAAGGCGACCCTCTTAGCCCTCTCCTCTTTATGGTCCATCTCTACTTGTAGTTAGGGAGATCCTTGATACATTCAAGTCCATCTCTGGTCTCGTATGAATGCCCAGAAGAGTAAGCTCTTCCGGCCGTCTCACTGCCCATATGACTTCGTTACCTGCCTTCGTATGGGGATGCTCTGTCATTCTCTGCCTACTACTTACTTGGGCCTACCACTAGCTTCCTCCAACGGTCGCGCCAATTCTACTAGATTGTTAGAGGGCAGGGTGAGGGCCTTTCTTGTTGGCTGGAAACAAAGGCCCTCTCCTTTGCCGGCCGCTTGCAGCTGTTGAAATCGGTGATTGCCGGGGTGGTTCTGTACTGGGCAGCTGGCATTGTCATTCCGTTGCACACCGCTCACAAGGTGGATATGCTTTGTGCAGACTTTTTGTGGGGCTTTGGACGTCACATAGTCTCTTGGGATACTCTCTGCTTACCCAAGGCTGAGGGTTGTTTGGGCCTTCGCTCTGTGGCCTCTATTCACAAAGCTATGGTGATTTCTTGGGCTTGGAGGATCCTCTCTTCCTCCTCTTCCATCTGGGCTAGCTTCATGCGCTCCAAGTACTTAAGCTCCGATTCTCTCTGGATGGTCTCTCCTTCCGCTTTGGCCTCCCCATTGTGGAAGCTAATTCTCTCATGCCGTCCATTCTTCGCGGTGTTGTGGGAGATGCTTCCCATCCATATGTTTGGCTTCCTTCACCTAGAGGGTTCTCCTTTTCTGCTGCCTTCAACCTGGTCCGCCGTCGGGCTTCCCTTGTCCCTTGGGCCTTGAGGGTATGGGCTAAGGGGCTTGCTCCGAAGCACTCCTGCACGCTTTATAGGGCCATCCTTAACCGTCTGCACACCACCGATAGTCTCTTCAAGCATGGGACTGATTGCAATTCTCCTTGCTGACCCTGTCTCCATCAGTTGGAATCACGTGACCATCTTTTCTTCCGTTGCCCGATCTCCCTTGGGATCTGGAAGGCTACCTGCTAATTGCTCGCCCTACCATTGCCTCTGGCCTCTTCCCTTGAAGACATTTTGGAATGAATTAATGGGTGCTCTTCTGACTCTATTCGTTAGGGCCTTACTACCGCTATTGTTGCCACCGTCTGGGAAACATGGGCCGAGAGAAATTGTCGATGGCGTCCTCTCGATCCTTTCAGTTGCTACCATAACTCGTCGCATTGTGCAGGCTATGATGATTTTAAAGAACTAACTTTGTGATTGGACTTTTTGTGCACTTCTCGAGTTCAACTTGTTTTTGACGTCCTTCGGGCCTCCCTGTAATATTGTTGTTATTAATACATAAAAATTTTTACCAACAAAAAAAACATCCACCCAAGTTACATGTATATGTCATTAAGTTCACATAACAACATTATGTTATACTTTTATAGTAGTGCCTATGACCTAAATAATGATAATAAATACCTATAAATTGCATGTAAACCCCCTTATGATTACACACAACTAGTATGTGGATTTCCCCATATATTCATAAGCAACCAAGCGCATCGGGGAGGTCGCCTATGAACTTTGCCGGAGGGCACTCGCATCCACCCTCTTTTCCACGTCTCCCAGCTTTGACCCTGATTATATAGTAGGGCACACCCGACACTACTGCTCCCTTGCCTGCTGACCCTGGAATAGCTCTCTGGCTGGATGTGAGAGGGATGGTGAAAGGCGGTCGGAGGTTCTGCGCCTTAGGATGGACTGCCAAAGACCCTGTGGCTTCCGTGGTGCTTTCTTCTTTCCAGGCGTACTCTCAGGTTTAGCAAGTATTCACTCACCTGCGGAAAAGAGAGATCCACTCTCTTTCATCGGTCAGAATGGTCTTATATACTAGTTGCGGGGTCTCGACGCTCCTTTCCGGCTCTGCTGCGTTAAGACTCCCGCTCTGCTTTTGAGCTCTTTACCGGGAAACATGGTCCCCTAAATCTAGGGTTAGCGAACCAAGGGACGATGCCGAAACAGGGACCTACCTTCCCCCTAAACCTATTTCCATTCAGTAGAGAGCAGCGAGCGTAGACGTGCGTTGAAGCCTGCAAGCTATATAAATGAAATGCGAAGGGCGAAGTCTAGATCAAAGAGGAAGAGCCATGATGCACAATATACATATTGGTTCAAATAACTATCTTATATATAACACATTATGGTGTGTTTGGATAGAGGGTTTAGGTGGGTTAACCTGGTAGCAGGTAACCTATTTTTGGGTGTTTGGATAGAGGGTTAAATTGGGGGTGGGTTAGAAGTGGGTTTGGGGTGATATGATTGTATTGGAGTTTGAAAAAGTGAGTAGTTATTGTGATGTGATTGTATTGGAGTTTGGAAAAGGGAGTAGAAGTGGAGTAGTTTATAATTTTTATATGATATGATGGTATAGTATAGTATTTTTTGATGGAATTGATGATGGGGAATTGATTTATTTAATTTTTTTAAAAAGATAAAAAGTGAGACCCACGTGGTGGGAGAAAATATGGGGTAGGGGAGTTAAACCACCCTTGGGGTGGTTTAACCTTATACCCGAACGGGGTCTATATGAAATCAACTTCACGGTACTCGTGTATGGAATATCGAGTTTAAGGTTCAAAAGAATACCTGGATACCGGTGTCGGATAAAGATTTATGTATATAAAAAATCTACATACAAAATCTAAGATCTTTTTGGCACCAACTCGGAGATTTATTCTCAACCATATGAAAATGATGTGTGGGTGGAAAGAAAAGAAAGTGTGGATATATGTACGTCAACTATCTATTTTCTACAATGAAGACTCCTTGTTTAGTGAAATTGAAATGTTCACATGAACCACTATTATATAAAAAGGAAAAAGGAAGTAACGAAAATTGGAATTTTCGTTAAGATGAATAATGACATGATGATGATAAGCGGAGCTAAGTGTTACACCTAATGGTGGGAGCCATATCTAGAGTTCAATTATTGTAGGCCCAAGGGACACGCCACAAGGAACGTATGGTTGTAAGGAATCACATAAGCAAAAGCTAAGTCCTCTACAATTGTAGCTACACTGTCATGTTATATTTATGATAAAGCCATCAAAGCCACATAAGAATTAAACAATCAAAATAACTCTAAACATGAAAATGTTATGGACATATGTACAATTATATTAATGTCATGAACATACGTGCAATTATGTTAATGTTAAGGTATATGAGCAAATGTATTGAAAAGTCATGTAAAAAATCGTTTATAAAGGTAAACCGTTACAAATATGCAAGAAAATGAGTTATAAAGGTAACCCATTACAAGTATGCAAAGAAAATACTTATAAAGATAACCCATTACAAGTATACAAAGAGATACTTTATAAAGGTAAACCATTACATGATATGTAAGAAAATAGTTTAATCAAAAGATAAAACATTATATGCCATATGAGGAAAATGGTTTAATTAAAAATAAACCTTTATATATGACATGACAAATAATTTAATAATAATAAACCATCACAAGTCTTGCAAAATCTACTTAAGGGGTTAACATGAAATAGTGATCTAAATGATAAAGAAGAAACGTGCATATTATGAACTTCATTAAGCATGCTTTTTATGATGAAAAATGATAGCTTATGCATTTTTCCAATGTAAATTGCACATGCACTATATTTATGGAAGAAACAAATATACACCTTGATAGGGAAAGACTTAGACATGCATGTGACATTTAGGCGTAATGATATTTTTCATGAAATCCCAAGTTCATGCAGTACAAGGTATTAAAAGATCGTTAGAATTTGCATGCACGGACCTTGATACATTAAACATTAAGTTCATGCAAAATTATTTTTATTTATTTTAAGAATAAGTTTGACCAAGTACTAAAGTTCATGTGATAGAATCAACGAGACATTCAACATTGTATGGATAATACATGGTTATGATGGATATCGATATGTCCATTTAACTAGATAGTGATGTTGTGCAATTGTTTAGTCTTTTTTTGCAAGTATACCCTGATTGATGTTCTAATAATGAAACTCTTGATTTGAATGGATTTTATTGATCCTTTTGAGAAAATTTTTGTTGCTCATTGATTACCATACATGAATCGGTAAAAGCTCAGATCCGTGAATATAAGCTGTACGCTTGTGCCGGTTAGCACAATTCGTTCCGTTATAGAACATCTCCTACAATGATTTCACCGGACCAATACTGATCTAATGGAGGAAGTTTCTAGCTTCCTCTTCAAGTTCATTCTGGGGCAATCTAGGCCTATGCATTCCGATTGCATCACAAGTGACAACAAGGTACAATATTGTCTCGAATCGAGCTGCAATCGGGGGTCTTTCAAATCTTCAGCTCATTGCGGTAATTCTCCCTTCCATCATTTTCCTCGTGTTGGTACTTATCATCTTTGATTATGCACTAGCTAAGGATCTCCGTTACTCGTGAACAGAGTAATTGACCCTACTGAGATTTTAAAGTACATGATTTGAAAAGAACTTACCATTGGATCAAACACACCATTTATAAATGTGACGTGTTTTAATAGATAAAATCGTTAACATTCAACATATTCCGTTAACGGAAACAAGTTGACAGGAATTAACATAAGGTTATGTCTTGAAACTATCTAAAGTTCTACATATAGTTCGCAATTATGGAAGGTTGAACTAATTATCAAAGTGAAAGGACATGGGTGTAAAGATCTTAGTCGTACAATTACTTTATAAAGCGATGCATTTATGAATCAAGAGTGATAAAATACATATCCCGCTCACCGAAGAGAATCTACATATACATAACAACAACAACAACAAAGCCTTTTTCCACAATTAAGTAGGGTCGGCTATATGGATTCTTCGCCTCCATTCAGATCTATCTTGAGCCAATCTCATATTTATATCCATAAAACTAAGATCCCTTCAAGAATCGACATATACATATTACAAAAAAAACAGCACAGCCTGCTAAGCAAGGCGTTGCAGGAGGGACATGTGAGCATACAGATGTGAGATAGAGAACATTCTATTTGCCATGTTGTGTTAGCTGATACAGGAGACAAATAAATATGACAAATAAAAAAGAAAGAATGGGGGAGAACAAAAGCAGCAGAAATCAGAAGTTACTGGTTAGCGTTTGAAGCATCATGTTTTGCGCGTCCTTTAAGTATACCTGGGACAGGAGGCGAGGAAGGGGGCTTGCTTGAGGCGCAGGGTGCGGCAACACCTGTGCAATATTTTTGGCTATGATCAAGGGCACCTGGGCCATCAAATCCTCCGGAAGAATCCTCCGCATCACCACGAGGGTGCCCATCGCACAATCTCAAGGCCCTAAGTACGTAGGCATCGTCGTGCAGCTCGAATGGGGTACTGCCATGCAGCATGAGAATAGGGATGAGCTCAAGGATGAAGGAAGGGTCCCGCATGAAACATCAGGTTGTTCGAACAAGACATCAGCATCAGTTAATGCACAGTAAAATCGGTTTACTTTTACCTATTGAAGTCAAAGTGTACCAGCTGCATATCCTCCGATATTTCCACTTCAACAGTTGCATGGGGACGAGTCTGACGATAAAAAGAACAGCAAATTAGAGTCCAACTCCTCGCAATTTTGAGCATGCAAACGCTGGTTATAAGTATGATTACATTGCACGTTCCACTAAATGGTACTTCCCTAATCATCGGTCTAAACGTTTCTCATGGAAAGTTATTCAACGAGACATTCAAGCGAACATATATTTTGTTAAGTACGATGAGGAAGCTGTGAACATATATTTGAAGTCATGGCCCCTTCCAAGGGAGTTGCAATAGTTCCAATTGGGCTTAAAAAAAGACTCATTTCGCCCGGACATGATTAATATAATAATTTGTTAACCCCTTACAAGCTAAAGAAAGGGAGAAGAGGCTCGTTCTTAGTCTTACAAGTAGTCCCCTAGCCTCTCACATCTTCTACCTCTCGATTAAGATCTTTATATTTCCTTTGGGCTGATTTCAATTCACATCCTATATTTTGTGGAGTTTCTATCTTGAAGAATAATAATATCACCTAAGAAAATTGATTACCTCATGAAACAGTCTGGATACATAGAACAATATAGACTCATAATGAAGTTGAAGTATGTATTATGTACCAATGCCGCTATGACATTCATAGAAATATTGAATGCAGTTGTAGTATGTCTTCTGTACCAATGCCGCAACTGGGAGAGTTCTTGCATCTTTTAATACTGCGTTATAATTTTAAGAGAAGTTAGATGTCATGTACCTGAAATGACAGCCATCATCAAAAGCCAAAGTCCATTGATCTTTCGTGCAGTTGTGCGTATCAAACCAATACAATGCATTCTCATACATCTTCAACTTGTCCATGTAAGCAGTTAACTTTCTTTGTGAAAAAGCCTTCCCAATCCTCATTATCAGGCTCTTCATTGCCTGATTTTTCATAACATGATTGAAGTTACTAGCAACGTGACGTAGGCAAAAATGCCAATGCACGTAAGACGTTGAAACTGCACTTCTGTGCGACGCATGGCAAAACGAATTCTAAGTGCACAGTCTGATATACCACAAATTGGACAATACGATCTCCGTAAACATGAATCCCTACTCTCCAAAAATCAAGTCAAACTATATTTATCCTCCTCATTTACGAAAGCAAAGGCAAGATGTAGGATGTGATTTGTTGCATCGATGCCACCTTTAATGAGCACATACTGCTTGTATCTACCATATATATGAATACCATCGACGTAAATAATAGACCTACAGTATCTCCATGCACTCATACATGGACCAAATGCCCAGAATGCCCACGCGAAAACCTTCTCATACCCACCAACAAGATCACCATAGATATCTGTCATAGTATCAAGGTTTGATGTCTCCAATACACGAAACAAATACGATAATTTATTGTATGATTCGACCCAATCACCGTATATTGTCGTTATTCCCTTTCTTCTAGCATCTCATATCCTCCTTCGACTCACCATGTACCCGTACTCATCGAAAATAGATTGTTACAACAACAAAGTCTTTTCCCACTTTAAGTAGGGTCGGCTACCTGGATTTTTTGCCTCCATTCAGATCTATCTTGGGTCATTCTTGAGCTTATATCCAAAAAACCAAGATCCCTTCGTATAGTCTCATTCAACACTTCTTAGGCCTTCCACTCCCTCTTTTAGCCGGCTCAACATTCCAAATTTCACATCTCCTCACCGGTGCAGCAGTCGACCTCCTTTACACATGGTCAAACTACTTTAAGTGATTTTCTCGCATCTTATCTTCGATCGGAGCTACACCCACTTTCATTTTGATGTCATCATTTTGAATCCGATCTTTACATGTGTGTCCACACATCCACCTTAGCATTTTCATTTCCGCTACTGCCATTCTCTGAACATGTCTATGGTTCATAGGTCAACATTCATATCAATAGAGCATAGCAGGTCTCACAATTGTTTTGTAAAACTTTCCTTCGATTTTCTAATGAATTTTCTCTTATCATAGAGAACAGTAAAACACCTCTCTACTTTATCCAACCTGCATTTATTCTATCTGTAACATCTCCAACAATTTCTCCATTATGTTGCAAGAATATCCTAAGTATCTAAATGAATCTCTCTTCTGAATGTTATCATCACTAATCTTAACATCGATACCTTCACCATTGCTTCCGTCAAAAAGTACACTCCATATATTTAGTCTTAGCCCTACTTATACGGAATCCTTTAAGCATGTCTCCAAACCTCAAGCTTCTCATTTACTCCATCTCTAGTCTTATCAATCAACACAATATCATCAAAGAATAACATACACCAAGGTATCTCATCCTGAATGTGACTTGTCAACTCATCCATAATCAAAGCAAACATGAATGGACTCAGTTGAACCTTGATGCAAACCAGTGTTGATGTCAAAATAATCAGTATTCCAAGCCTGTATCCTTTCACAAGATGAAGCCCTATCATACATATCTTTTATGCGATTAATATATAGGATAGGTACTTGTCTCTTCTCCTAAACTCTCCACAATATATCTTGTGGGACAAAATCGCAAACCTTCTCTATATCAATAAAAATCATATGGAGGTTCTTCCTTTTAGCTCTGTAAATCTCCATTGTTCTCCTCAGCAAGTGGATGGCTTCAATAGTTGATCGACCTAGCATAAATCTAAATTAGTTTTCTTTTGCTTTGAAACTTGCCTCAGCTATCTTTTGATCACACGTTCCCAAATTTTCATAGTGTGACTCATTAACTTGATATCTCTGTAATTTGAATAATTTTGAATATCTCCTTTGTTCTTATAAAGAGGCACCACGATGCTTCTCCTCCATTCTTCAGGTATTTTCTTGCTTCACCAAATAACATTGAATAAATTTGTAAGCCAAGTCAAACCACACTCACCTAAAACTCTCCAAACTTCTACATGAATGCCGTCATGTCCTACACCTTTCCCATGTCTCATAACCTTTAAAGTCTCCTTTACTTCCTTCCTTTGTATTCGTTTGTAGCTTGCACGATTCAAGCAACTTTCACTACTAACTAGATTTCCCAAGTGATCTCGTTATTTCCTTCCCTAATGAAAACTTATGGAAGTATTGCTTCCATCTAGTGTCTATATCCTTCTGAGTAACAAGCACGTGACCTTCGTCATCCTTAATGCATCTCATTTGAGAAAGATCTTTGGTCTTTCTTTCTCTTTCTTTAGCCAGCCTGAATATATCCTTCTGACCCTCATAATCGAGATTTTTGTACAAAACTTCATAAGCTTTTGGCTTAGCTTCGCTTACCGCCTTCTTTGCTTCCTTCTTAGCTATTTTGTAGTTTGTGACGACTTCATCTACTCTATCCTTAGACATATCTTTAAAGCAAGCTTCTTTTAATTTTCATCTTCTCTTGCACCCATCCACTCCACTACCAAGCCTCCTTTTGGCTTGGAACTCCTCCCTTTGACTCGCCTAGCATCTCTTTAACTACCCTTCGAATACAAGATGCTACAGTCTCCCACATCTCATTAGCACTACCAGTACAATCCTAAGATAAGTCTTCTAAAACCTTCTCCCTGAAGTTTGATTGCTTTAATTGAAGATTCCACCATCTAGTTCTAATGATATTGGAAATCCTCCTTTTCTTTACTAGCCCTTTTATTTGCACATCCTTGACTCACAAGCGATGTCAGGTGGTCAGGTTCTCTCCTGAGATTACTTTGCAGATTTTGCAACACAACTGATCTCTTCTTCTCAATGCAAAGTATTCTATCTATGGTTTTCTTAAATAGAAATATGGGTGGCCTCCAAAGATGGGATCCACCTCGAAATATATTAAATATTATATATATATAAAAGATATAGGGAATTACTTTAAAACATGCTCCATGTTGTGCAAGGCGCACTGCAGTGCTCAGTTACATTCTCGGAACGAAACCTTTCCCCTCTAAACAAAGCAACATTCCACGCACCATATCATCCACAGCAACACAAACGGTCATATAATCCTCGTGCATGTTGCCACATATCGCTCTGATGTCCCTCCAAAAAGTCTCACAACCCTGAGAATCGAGCCAAGACATGCCAGCTCTACCCCATACTTCAGAAGAAAGAGAGCACGAAAAAACAAGTGGTCCGCATCCTCCTCCCCGACGTCGTATTTGTTGCATAGAGTATCGTTCACTCGAAGAATCTGCCCCCTGCGTGCCCTCGCGAGAATCCTTCCAAGCCTGAACAATTAAAGGAAAATCTTGACCCGAGCGAGAACCCTGCTCCTCCAGATCATTCTCACATCATCAGCAAGCTCCCCTACGACCACCTCCTCCTCCTCCTTGACGAAGAAGCCATAAACCTTATTAATCAAAAATTTCTCGTCGCCCCGCGTATAGTGGTCCCTACCTGCCAAGGGTACCTCTCCATGCACCAGCGCAACCTGTAGCTCCAAGTACTCCTCACATCTCTGGTCCGAGAGCCCCGAAACAAAAATCGGTGAGAATACATCTCCTCCCCACACCTCCTGAACGAGCACCCTCCTACCTGCCCCTGTCTACATCAGTCTAGGATAACGATCCCCAATGATCCCCTCCCCAAACCAGTCGTCCTCCCAGAAATGGAAGCTCCCTCCATTTCCTAAAATGGGTCTCAGATTCGATCTCAGCTCAGGGACCACCCGCGTGACACCTCTCCATAAAGACGACGGGAGATGCCCTAGCTCCACCTCCAGCGACATTGTCACCGCATAAATCCTTCAAAGCAACCTGCGTACCAGATTCTCCGAATCTCCCCAAATACACAACATTCATTTACCATGAAGGCCTTATTAACCTCTCCCACCCTCCTGATCCCTAACCCCCCATTTCTTTTCTTCCTTGTCAAAGTATGCCAATAAACCAGAAGCAAGCCTCCCCTAACCCGTCGCCCATCTGACGAGAAAAATCTTCTCATCAAGACCTTAATTTTCTTGCAAACTCCGATTGGCAAGACGCTAGTAGAGCAATAGAAAACTGGAATCGACGAGAGAACATGCTTCATCAGGACCAACTTTCCACCTTTCAAAAGTAATCTCGCCTTCCAACATGCCAACTTACTCTCCAACCTCATCATCAACGAGCTCCAGTCCCCCACCCTAGGGCGGCCAGCCACCAGCGGCAAACCAAGGTAGGTGATAGGCAACGCGCCCAACGGACAATAGAGCACCCTGGATGCCCTCTCCACCTCTATAACCGATAGACTGAACGACACAACCATTGATTTGTCCTTGTTAACATGAAAACCAAAAATGTCACTAAAAATATTCATGACTGAAGAGGCCCTCCGGAGTCCCTCCTCATCCTCCTCCAAGAACAACACCATGTCGTCCGCATACTGCAATAGTGGAATATATATATATCACCGCAGTTGTAACAAGACCACTACCCCTCTACCGTCACCAGCCTCTTTGCCATTACCGTAAGTGCATCAACCACAATAACAAACAATAACGATGTCAGTGTGTATCCCTGCCTGATGCCCCTCTGGATCTGGAAGAATCCCCCTTCCAGACGACCATTGACGAGCACAACAAGTGATGCCGTCGTGACGCATCGCATGATCCACGATACCCAATTTTCCGGGAATCCCCTCCTTGGCAAGGACGTCCAAAGAAATTGCCAATCCACACAATCATAAGCCTTCGAGAAATCCACCTTCCATAGCATCCCCTTTGCCCAAGATCTCTTCCAATCCGTCACGATCTCGGAGGCCATGACCAGCTCATCCGCCATAACCCTTCCCTGGACGAATGTCGAAAAATCCGAGGAGATGATCTGATCCAACACTCGCATCAATCAAATAGCCAGAATCTTAGCCACCAAGAGGTAGATGGCGTTAAATATGGCAATCGGCCTGAAGTCCTCTACCTTGGTCGGCTCCGTTCTTTTCTGTAGTAGAAAAATGCCTTGTTCAACTTCTCAAATCCACGGTTCCCATCCCTGAATTCAACCTACACCGCCATGATATAAATCTTCAGAATCTCCCAGAACTCCCTGTAGAGGCAGACCGAGAAACCATCGAGGCTAGGGGCCCACTCTACGTTCAACTAATGTAGCGCCTTCCTTGCCTCGTCTTCCATAAAGTCCCGCAACAGATCCTCCACCTTATCCTCTGGAATAGTAGCCACCCCCTTCCCCTGCCAGCCCCAACCACGACGAGGCCGACGCCGTCCCAACACCTAAAAGTGGGCCCTCAGAGCTGCCCCATCTCCACGTCCCCCTCCACCTTCACCCCGCCAATATCGATCCAGTGAATGTGATTCCTTCGCCTTCTCGCGCTGGCCATCGTATAAAAGAAACGCATATTCGCGGCCCCCTCCTTCACCTATTGCTCCCTTTATCGCTGCATCCAAGCGACCTCCTCTTTTTAGTCCTCCCTGAAGATCTCGGCAAGAGCCTCCCTTCTCACCTCTAATTCTTCTTCCTCTAGATCTCGCTCACCCTCCAACTCATCCAACCGAGCCACCTCATCATGAGCCATCTGCCTCCTCTCCTGACACCTTGCACGGACCTCCTTGCTATACCCCATTAGGAACCTCCTGAGCACAACCAACTTGCTGGCAAATCTGCTCGTCGCAGAACCCTCCGTAGCGAGACCTCTCTAGTAATCCGCCACCACCTCCTGAAAACCCTCCTCCAGCAACCAAGCCTTTTCAAATCGGAAGCAGAATCGATGCTTGGACCCCTCCCCAGACGACCACAAAATCAGTGTATGGTCCGAGTACGCCCTCGGCAATGCCCAAGCCTCCGCCATAGCAAACGACAAAAAGGCCTCAACCGAGAGCAGGAATCTGTCAATACAAGAGCAAGCTCTGGAGTTGCGCTACATGTACCGATATCCTGTCGTATCAAAATCTACAACCCATAGTCACCCAACAACCCCCTCAACTCTTCTGATCCAGCATCCCTACCACCCCTTCTCCCGGACGATCCGCAAGTAGCCGCGTAACAATGAAGTCTCCAGCAATAACCCACAACATCTCAGGATATGCTTCCCTAGCCCGGCTTAGGTCTTCCGACAGGACACCTATACCCCCACCTCCCAAGGGCCCATAGACATTCGTGATTAATATGCTCACCCCGTCCAACGCCAGCCGCAACAACACTGAGATGGAGCAATGTCCCCTCAGCTCATCACCCATTAATGTGTAAACCTCCCCATTCCAAGCAATTACCATGCCCCCCGCCGCCCCAACCGTATCAATACATCTGAAGGAATCCAAGCGACCACCCCCAACTTCCCTCCAATCCCCCTCCGTATCGCCCGAGAGCTTGGTCTCCTGAAATAGTGCAATATCGACTCCGTGATCCCTCACCAATCTTCCAACCACCATTCTCTTCGCCGCCTGCCAAAATCCCCTCACATTCCATGAGACAAGCATCATTTAAGAACAAACTACACACCCTTCGGAGGCACCACACCAATGCACCTCAACACCTCCCTTTCCATGACCCTGACCAATCCCCCCTTACATGACAGGCCAATAGCATGTTGCCCCACTGCCCCTTCCGCCCTCACCTTCTCTGATTCCCCTCGAGCCAAGTCAACAACACATGCCCCTCTGTCCCCCCTACCAGCCACCGACTTGCCCCCGGAGCTCCCCTCACCACCAGCACCCATCACCACTGGCACCGAGCATAAGCCCTAATGCACCTCACGCTGCACGACATTATAAGCACCCAACCTCCGCCTTCGCCTTCTCTCCCCAGCACCACCCCTGATATACAACCTTCCAAACCTCCCAGCCAACTCCCCGCAAACCGATAGAAACCACGAGCTGGAACCCCACTCCTTGCTACCCCTGTCGCCTTCAGGTATCGGATTCATTGCCACCTTGTCAGATCCACAAACAACAACAACAACCACTAATCTGGGTGAGCGTGCGCCGCTTTCTCCCGCTTCCCCTCGTAGGGCAGCCCCCTCGAGAAGATAACCCCCAACGATCGCTCTTGCATGGCCAGCCGAATCCTCCCTTAGCCCAGAATTGGACCGCTCCACCGACCCCGCGCAGAAGACATCTGGGGCAAAACTCTGAAAGCTCCAAAGTTGATCGCGACCCCTGCCTCAGAGGACCCCACACCTGCCTGCATCCCAGACCCACCAAGCAACGGTGCAGATCCCCAAAACAACGCACCTAAATGGGTCTCTGATTCCACTACGTCGCCTGCCCCATCAAAGGTCATGCAGGTTTGCAGTAGATCAGACTCCACGAATCTTCTCTCCATCTAGCGAGTCATATAATAATCCGTGCTCCCACCCGGATCCTCGTATCCAACTACTTCCAAATCGGCCTACAAAGCCTACAACCCCTCCTAAGCAATCACACCCATGCGAGACCACACATGACCCGTCTTGCCTAGTTTCCCCACTATGATTTCCGAGAAGAGAGCACGCTTTCCAGGGTCGTCCCCCACACTGCCGAAGTAGCAAGTCTGCACACCTACCCTGCTGCCGCCGCAGGCATACAATAGGTTCTGCGGCGAGACAGGACCCACAAATGGTGCCTCCCTTCGAACTCCACCGAATGGTGCCTCTTCACCTTCCACTTTCTTCATCATCTGCGAGCAGGACACTCTACCCTCCGACACATGCCCGAACTCCTCCGGCATGTCCTCCGCCCGGACCTCCAAAGCGAAACGCGCACCTCAAAAAGAGACCTGGTGGGATGCGGGGAAAGAGGACGCCATCACAATGCCCCTAACCAATATCCAGGGCTCCTGACCACACCTCCACACACAAGATAGCACCTCCGAGACCTTAAGCACGGGTTGGAGCATCCCGCGTACCACCTCCAAGCTCCGCGCAACGAGGGGCACATCTCTGATAGAGAATATCCCCAACTTCTGCGGCACCACACCACCACCATCTCGCAGCAAAGGAGCCCGCCAGTGCACCTTCCCAAGGGCCTTGCGGGAAAACTCAACCGATCTCCAAGCCTCCTCCAGCCAGAGGCCCCTAATGCACACCAATGAACAATTTAACTGAACCACATCTCCACGGAAGTCGATGCTGATCGCCCCGTCAATATCAGACATGACATCCACCAAACTTCGTGCATGGTCCCAACACACCCCCACCAGTACGGAGTCGAGGATGGTCTTGTCCATTTTTGGGCCTGGTATCTCCCGACCACGACCACCTTCAATCAGAAAGCTGCACTGAACCACCAACCTCCGCGCGAACATCTGCTACTAGCCACGACAGGGACATCGAAAGCTTCTATGGTTGTTCCCTCCGCAATAGAAACAGTGCACCAGATCTCTGCACGAAGTCGCGCGATGGCCTCGCCCGCCACACCGCAGACAGATTCCTTCGAACCGTCAATCGGACCGCCTCTCCATGCCAAGCAGTGGTCGCCCATGCTGCCCTACCGTTCTCCACTCCAAACTTGACATACGCTAAAAGTTCCCCGTCTTGGTAATGTTGGGATAAAAATGAGTCGTCTATTAGATGAGACCCGAGGGCTCTCTTATATAGGAGAAAAGCCATGGGTTAATTGCATGAGCGATATACAAAGAAAACATAAAATATAAAAAGATACTATGAGATATTTATCTCAACACTCCCCCTCAAGATAGAGCATATATATCTATAGTGCTCAGCTTGGAAAAACACCTCTGAAATGGACTTCTAGCCATGGCCTTGGTGAAGATGCCTGTCGTCTGATCTCCAGTGGAAATATGAGAGGTGGATATGAGACCTTTCTGGATCATGTCTCTAGTGTAATGACAGTCCACCTCGATATGCTTTGTCCGTACATGAAAGGCATGATTATTGGCAATAAATAAAGCTGCTTGATTATCACATAAAAGCAGCATAGGAAGAGAAACCTCAATAGTAAAGTCGATCAATACCGATCTAATCCACATCATCTCTGCACTTCCTTGTGCCATGGCCCTATATTCAGATTCTGTACTTGATCTGGCTACCACTGCCTGCTTCTTGCTTTTCCATGAAAAAATTGAGCTCCTGACAAAAATAGCAGAGCCCGAAGTGGACTTTCTGTCTCTGGGACAACCTGCATAATCTGCGTCTATACAAGCTGTCACCTCAAGAGATGTATCCCTACTGAATATAAGACCCGAACCAGGAGAGGTCTTCAAGTATCTCAGGATCATATGGACAACATCCATATGTACCTTCCTCGGCAGCTCCATGAACAAGCTAACCTTGCTTATTGCAAAAGCTATATTTGGTCTGGTGATGATAGCATATAAGAGTTTCCCAACAAGCTCTCTGTATCTCCTCCTGTCTACCTCCTCAGTGTCATCATCATATAATCTCATACTGGGATCCATGGGAGTAGTAACAGGCATGCACCCTGTCATACCTGTCTAAGAGAGAAGATCCAACACATTTCCTCTGGGTCATCACAAGACCCCGCTAGTTCCTGACAAACTCCAGTCCAAGGAAGTATCGAAGAGTGCCAAGGTGCTTAGTCACAAATTGTTGACCTAGGAATTCCTTAGCGATCTGAATACCTTGCTCATCATCCCCTGTAACCACAATATCATCCACATAAACAAGAATAGCAACAGTACCTCTCCGTGTCCTCTGAACAAAAAGTGAGTGATCTGTAGTAGACTACATAAACCCCAGTTGTTCTATCAACTCCGATATCTTCTGGTACCAAGCTCTCAGACTCTTCTTCAGGCCATAAATTGCCTTATGGAGCATGCATACCTTCTGGGACTCCTCCTCAGTAGCAAACCCTGGTGGCTACTGCATATATACCTCCTCCTGTAGATCTCCGTAGAGGAATGCATTCTTCACATCAAGCTGATAAAGAAGCCAGTCCCGGGAAACAACAACATATAGAAGAATTCGTAGTGTCTAGCCACAGGAGAGAAGGTATCCTGATAGTCTACCCATAGGTTTGGATGAACCCACGTGCCACAAGCCTCACCTTGTAGCGGTCCACACTGCCATTTACTCTTGCTTTACCGTAAATATCCATTTGCAGCGTACAACATATGTAACTGGTGGAGCAGAGACAATGCTCCAGGTACCATGCGATCGCAAGGCTGTCATCTCCACTTCCATTGCAAGTCTACACCTACCGTCCTGTAGCGCCTCCTGATATGTACGTGGGATAGTAACAACAGAGAGTCCCGTCACAAACTTCCTGTATTCCTCTAACAGATGATCCAAAGAAATATGCACAACAAGAGGATACATGGCACATTGACGTCGAGGCTTCCTTAGGCCAATAGGTATTTCCAGATCATCAACCTCTCTGGTCTCTAGAAGCATCTCTTTCTGTGTATCAGTCAAAACTCTAGTGCCATCAATAGAAACAATGTGTTCATGACATACCATACGAGTGGTGGATGATGTGGACGGCACCTGAGCAGAGGGACGGGTAGAAGACCTGCGAGTGTATACAAGGGGTAAGAGTTTGGACTGGGTGGATGGAGGTGGAGGTGGTGGTGGAGGTGGAGGTAGTGATGGTGGAGGAGACTGAGTTGTATCATGGTGTCCATCTAGGGGAGAAGACAGAGGTGGAGGAACAACATCCTCTCCAGAAGCTACATTAGACAACTTGTCACATGTAGGAGAGAAATGCATAATAGACTCAAAGAAAGTGACACTAACACTCACATAATATTTGCGTCCTACAGGATCAAAACATCTATACCCTTTTTGGGTACGAGAATAACCGACAAAAACACATTTGACAGCTCTAGGTGAGAGCTTGTCTCGGCCAGGAGTGAAATTGTGGACAAAGGCCACGGATCCAAAGACTCTAGGCGTAAGAGAATAGTTCCTTCTCGGGAAACACAATCAAGAAGGGAACCTTCTCTCCAAGAATGGTGGAAGGCATGCGGTTCACCAAGTAACAAGCAGTGAGAACAACATCACCCCAGAAAGAATGAGGGGCACGACTCTGAATCAAAAGGGTCCGCGTAACATGAAGAAGGTGACAGTGTTTGCGTTCAACCACACCATTCTAATGTGAAGTATATGCGCAAAAGGTCTGATGAACAATGCCAAGAGATCTGAGAAATTCAGATAAATGTAATGTAGAAAACTCCAATGCATTATCTGTATGAATGAATTTCACATTAGCAGAGAAGATATTTTGGACTTCAATAAGAAAAGGTTTGATGATAGAACCTGCTTTAGACTTATGTTTTAACAAGAATACCCAAAATAGTCTAGAGTAATCATCCACAACAACCATATAAAAACGATGCCCCTGATGATCAGGAACACGACTAGGACCCCACATATCAAAATGAAACAACTCAAAGGACTGATTACTATGACGACTCAGAAAAGAGGAGCGACGGTACTTCCCAAGCTGACAGACTTCGCAGTCTAATGTAGTACGAGTAGATATCTGTGGTAGCACATGATACATCTTTTGAAGAGGAAGGTGACCAAAACGAAGATGCCACATGAAAGTAGACACAGATCCTAAAGGAACAATAGCTATTCCAACACATGATGGTATGACAAGCTTATACAATCCTCTCTCTCACGGGCATGTCCAATGACCCTATCAGTTAGTATGTCCTGAAACACAAGAGAAGAAGGGTCAAATATGACACGACAATGTAAATCTTTTGTAATTTGACTAATAGACAAAAGATTCATCTGAAAATCTGGAGTATGTAAGATGTTCTGAAGATGTAAAGAGGGGGCTAAAACAATCTCCCCTTGACCAATAATGGGTAGACAGACCCCATTAAAAATAATCACAGATCGTCCATGTGGGATAGGCCTGTAAGAACGCGTCCACTGTTGTAAAAGTCGGCCGACTAGGCCGACTAGTCGGTCCGACTAATCGAGTCGGGGGGGTACCCGACTCGACTAGGCCAAATCGGCCAATAGTCGATCAGACCCGATTAATTGCCCGATTAGTCGGCCTAGTCGGCCGACTTTTGCATAGAGATTTCTTGGCTGACTTTTGCATAGGGATTTTGGATATATGTTTCGGCGCAAACCGTAAACTCGATTACTCGTTTAGAATTAGATGAGATTTAGGGCTTGTTGTTAGACAATAAGATGAGATACTTAAGGTTACATGCTAATAAGTATAACTCACAAATAAATTAAAAATATAAAAACAAAAAACACTAAAAATGTTAAATAAAAATTATAAGAAAATTCGGTATACTTATGTACTTTAAATTATAGTTTTTCATCTAGATATAAAATATCAACTAATTAATATACTATCATGGATAATTTTACTTAAAACTTTGTGATTTAATTTCATGTTGGTTAACTTATATAAGATTAGAATTATGTTTATTACGCCTAAATGTTTGTTAACTTAGATACTTCTTGTTGATTTGCATGATAGTTAGGTAACTTAGGTTATTTACCTTTTGTGATCGTTGATTAGGTTTGTATTAATTTATTTCTAACTTCAACTCGTGCTATGTACCCAACATTTTGTTAACATTTTATCCGTGCTATGAACCAACATTTTGTTCTTAACTTGCTTCGTTTTTTCTTCTGTTGCAATAAATTTTTAAGCTCTCAAAAATATTAAAACCGCTAAATATATGAATATAAATGAGAGTGTATGTTATAAAACTTGATTTATATATTTAAAATAATTAAAAAAATTCAAAACCGACTAATGCCCGACTAAATCCGATTACTCTCCCGACTGCCGATTAATCCTTAGTCAGTGACCCTGCCGACCGAGTACCGACTGCCGACTTCTGCAACCTTGAACGCGTCTGATCTTCTCACATATGATGTGACGCTTCAGAATCCATAATCCAATCAGTCATCTTTGAACTGCTACTACTGATAAAAACATAAGAAATACCTGAAGAGCTAGATGACGGACTGGTCGTAGTTGTTGCATCTGAGGAACCCATAGCTGGGGTCGCAGGAGTGGTCATCATATCTCTAAGTCTAGAAACAATGACATCGAAACGAGGATTTGAAGTAGGTGTAATAGAATGCTCTGTCTGCTCAGCAACATGTGCAGACGCTGGGTATCCATGCTTCTGAAAGCATGTCTCCTCTGAGTGATCCGGACGATGACAATGGGCACAATGACCACGTTGTCGGCCTCCTCCTCGACCTTGAGGTCCACGGCCACGAAACTCGGACGACCCCACCCCCCGCCACGAGCAGCTGCCATAGCAAAGGGAGTCGTTTGGGCTGTAGTAGTAGAGGTGGTAGTAATCCTGCTCAGTCGCTTGTAGACCTCCAGCATCGACCAGTGTTGCAGAAGACGGTATTCGGTATTCAGTCGGAGGGGTCACTGAATAGAGAATAATCGGTATTCGGACAACTATTCGGAATTATTTGGTTTAGTATTTTTTAATATAAAATTTATTTATAAAACATATATTCTTATATTTTTATACATATATGGTCATTAATTAACATGAATCCAAGATAAAAGTACCTATCAATATAAGAGATATATAGAATTTGACATTTGTGGTGATACCATGGTAAAATATTGTTAGAATACTCAGATGATTTATTCTATAGAGCCCTCGGGTCTCTTATATAGGGAGAGAGCCCTTGGGTAAATTACATAAGAGGTACATAAAGAAACTGAAATAACATAACAGACGGACAACTATCTCTACACTCCCCCTCAAGATGGAGCATAGATATCTATCATGCTCAGCTTGGAAGAACATCTCTGGAAGGGTCCTCTGAGCAATGGCTTAGTAAATATGTCCGTTGTCTGATCTTCTGAATTGACGTGAGACGTGGAGATGAAGCCCTTCTGAATCATGTCCCTAGTGTAATGACAATCCACCTCTATGTGTTTGGTTCTTTCATGGAAGGCTGGATTGTTGGCAATAAATAATGCTGCCTGATTATCACATTGAAGGTTCATAGGCAAGGGAACGTCAACATTCAGATCTTCTAAGACTGCTTTAACCCACATCATTTCTGCGCTTGCCTGTGCCATGGCTCTATACTCGGACTCGGCACTGGATCTCGCCACAACAGTTTGCTTCTTGCTTTTCCAAGAGACTAAAGAGCTTCCTATGAAGATAGCAAATCCAGAAGTAGACTTACGGTCCCTTGGACATCCTGCATAATCTGCATCTGCACAAGCTGAAATAGACAGATCTGTATCTTTCTTGAATAGCAACCCTGTGCCTGGAGAAGACTTCAGATATCTCAATATCATGTATAAGGCATCCATATGTACTTGCCTCGGCTGCTCAACGAACTGACTCACCCGGTTTACTGCAAGGGCAATATCCGGTCGAGTTATAGTGATGTATAGGAGCTTACCCACCATTTCTCTGTACCTTCTCTTGTCCACCTCCTCGGTATCATCATCATACAGCTTCATACTCGGGTCCATAGGTGTACTTGACGGTCTGCATCCAGTCATTCCTGTTTCGACTAGCAAATCTATAACGTATTTTCTTTGAGTCATCACCATTCCCTGTGCATTTCTTGCAAATTCTATCCCCAGAAAATATCGTATTGTGCCTAGATCCTTTGTAATGAACTGGCTACCAAACATAGACTTGGTGATCTCAACTCCCTGTGCATCATCTCCCGTAACCAAAATGTCATCAACATATACCATAACAACAATGGTACCTCTAGGGGTCTTCCGGACGAACAGTGAGTGGTCCGCATTAGATCTTATGAACCCCTGTCGTTCAATAAGCTGAGAGAGCTTCTGGAACCATGCACGGGGACTCTGTTTAAGGCCATAGATAGCCTTATGAAGTCTGCACACCTTCTGAGTCTCCCCCTCAGCAGCAAACCCGGGTGGCTGCTGCATGTAGACTTCTTCCTGTAGATCACCATACAAGAAAGCATTTTTAACATCAAGCTGGAATATGGGCCACTCACGTACCACTGCAACCGATAGGAGGATGTGAAGGGTAGAATGTCTCGCCACCGGTGAAAAAGTGTCCAAGTAATCTACTCCATATGTCTGTGTAAACCCTCGTGCTACAAGCCTGGCCTTGTATCTGTCAAGACGACCATCTGCATGATATTTGACCGTAAAAACCCACTTGTAGCTCACCACAGACGCACCTGGAGGAATAGGGACTAGAGACCAAGTCCCTCTGGATTGCAATGCACGCATCTCCTCTTCCATTGCTAAACGCCAGCATTCATTCTTCATGGCATCCTGATATGTCCGTGGAATCTCAACTGACGATACAGCAGCGGCAAACTTCTGGAAATCCCCAGTGAGACGATGAAAGGAGACATGAGAGGCCAGGGGATATGAGGCACACTGTCTTCGCTGTTTCCTATGAGCAATAGGCCGGTCCAAGTCATCCAAAACAGTGCTGACCGGTTGGTCCTCCTCCTGTGATAAAAACTCCTGCACATGTGCATTATTTAACCCATCATTAATATCAGAACATACCTGAGGCGTGCTGGATGGTTGAGATGTAGCTTGAGCAGGGCCCGTGCGTCTCGTGTAGAACTTAGTGAAAGGAACAACTGGGGGTGGTGGTGATGGTGGTGGCGGAGGTGGTGGTGGTGGTGTTGATATTTGGGACGCTGGAGTAGAGGACGGACCCAGGCTTGGAGGTGGTGGAACATAGACTTGGGAGTCTGATGATGTGGAGGAGACCAATCTGTCACCTGCAGGGGAGAAGTACATGACAGGTTCGAAAAATGTAACATCTGCACTCACATAGTACTTGTCATTGACAGGATCATAGCAACGGTACCCCTTCTGCGTCCTGGAGTAGCCCACGAAAACACACTTGATAGCCCTAGGGGATAGCTTATCGAGCCCCGGAGATAAGCGGTGAACAAAAGCGACAGTGCCAAAAACCCGAGGTGTCAATGTAAACAAGTCTCTGTCAGGAAAGAGAACAGAGATTGGAGACTTTTCCCCAAGAACAGTTGTAGGCATTCGATTGACCAGATAACACGCAGTAAGTATAGCATCACCCCAAAAGGTTAATGGAGCACAACTCTGAATAAGTAAAGTGCGAGCAATGTCAAGAAAATGTCGATGTTTTCGTTCGGCAACCCTATTTTGTTGAGAGGTGTAGGCACATGTGGTTTGGTGGACAATGCCTTTAGATGAAAGGAAGCTAGCAAGAGAGCGAGTGCAGAACTCCAATGCATTGTCAGTACGCACATACTTAATAGAAGATGAAAAAACATTCTGAACTTCATTAATTAGATTTTGAAGAACATTTCCTGCTTCAGATTTATTTTTGAGAAGAAAAGTCCATGACACTCTGGAGAAATCATCAACCACAACTAGATAGAACCTGTGCCCCTGGTGATCCGGGACACGACTTGGACCCCAAATATCTATATGAAATAATTTAAACGGGGAGCTACTGCTCCGACTCTGACGACCAGGGAAGCTAGACCGATGGTGCTTCCCTAACTGACATGCTTCACACCGAAAAGAAGAACTCGGAGATATCTGAGGCAGGAGGTGACGCATCTTTTGCAGCGGTAGATGACCGAATCGAAGATGCCAGGTGTACGGAGAAACAGAGGCCTGGGTATGCAAGGAGACACCAGCGTAGGAGTTACGAACAAGACGATAAAGGCCATTGTGCTCAGAACCACAGCCAATCACCCTGCCCGTCAGTATGTCCTGAAAAATAACAGACGATGGATCAAAAATAGCACGACAGTGCAAATCACGTGTAATCCGACTAATAGATAAAAGGTTCATAGAAAATGCTGGAGCATGTAGCACATTCTGTAAGTGCATAGAGGGTAGCAAAGCTGTCTCCCCCTGACCGATGATAGGAGACTGAGTGCCATCAGCAATGAGTACAGAGCGACCTGGCTGAACAGCTCTGTATGACTGCAGAATATCTTTCTCACGGCATAGATGATGGGTAGCTCCAGAGTCGACAATCCATCCTGTGAGGTCATGAGTATGAAATGAGGCTGAAGGACTACCTGAGGCACTGGCTGAGGCCGATGTACTGGCTGACGCCGAAGCCGCAACATCAGGAACGTCTGCACCCTCTGATGAAGAAGATTGTGGCATAATATCCCGAAGTCGTGCCACCAACTCTTCGAACCTGTGATCTGGAGTAGATGCGGGTGGACCCTGAACATGATCAGCTACTCGTGCAGAAGGAGGAAAACCATGCTTGGAATAGCATGTATCCTCCGAATGACCAGTGCGGCGACAATATGAGCACGTAGAGCGTATGCGACCTCCGCGGCCACGTCCACCACTTCCCCTGCCACGAAACGAGAACGAACCACCACGTCCCCTGGAAACTGCCATTGCTGACGGAGTCGCAGTCGCTGTACTGGATGGAACGGGTACACGACTGAGCCTCCTGTACACCTCTTCTATTGGTGGGATGGTGGCATCTGCCAGTATCTGAGCGCGTGCTGCCTCGTACTCCGGATCTAGGGTAGCGAGTAATACGCCAACCATAGTGGCGTTGCGGAATGTCTTCTGCTGTTCCGCCGTGGCTGTAAGCGGAATGGTGTTGTAGAGCTTCTCGAACATGCCACGAAGCGACGTGTACAGGGAATGAAGAGGCTTCCCATTCTGCTTCGTGGTAAATATATTATGCTGCAACTGGAGCATCTTCGTCTCATTACGGACCTGAGAGTACGTCATAGCCAAAATATCCCACATCGCCTTAGCGGTGGGCTGGTGAAGGACATCATTCGCTATCTCCGTCGTGAGCGTACCTGAGAGCCACACCTTGGCGTACGCATCATCCGCCTCCCATGAGGCATAGATTCCTGTCTTCTCCGGCGGTTCTTCCTTGGTAAGAATATGCTTCTTACCACACGACTTCATGAGACTGAGGAACTGCATCGCCCACAGTTCGTAGTTCGTCCCGTCCATCTTGACGATTGGTGCCGAACCTTTGAAGGCACCTATGGCGGGCATATCTAGCTTCTGATCTGACATGATGCCGGAGAAGAACAACTACTGATAGACCAAGAAAATACTGTATACCAAGACCTTGTAGGATCCAAGTGCATAGGTAGACGATTATGTACTTGAATCAAACATAACGCCGAGTCCTAGGAAGAACGCGGCACACCGGGACCGAGTAGAGGCCTTGGGAGCCTCTACTTGGCAAAGATGGCGGCTGGCGGCTTGGATGGGGGCCCGGCAGGGGCTGGCGGCGGGTAGAGGAGGGGCTCGGCGGCGGTGTGAGGGCCCGGCAGGGGCTGGCGGCGATGGTGGGAGGGGCCCGGTGAAGGAGAGAGGCCCCGGCGGCGGTGGTGGGAGGCTGGGATCCCCGGGGAGGGGAGGCGCGGCGAAACCCTAGAGAGGGGGGGGACGGCGGTGGAAAAAGAAACCCTAGGTTAGGGTCATGGCTCTGATACCATGTTAGAATACTCAGATGATTTATTCTATAGAGCCCTCGGGTCTCTTATATAGGGAGAGAGCCCTTGGGTAAATTACATAAGAGGTACATAAAGAAACTGAAATAACATAACAGACGGACAACTATCTCTACAAATATAACCCATAAAAATTGAAAATAAAAAATAAAAAAAATAAAAATATCAAGTGTCAAACTCCAGTCGGCCTAATAGTCGGGCCAGTCGGCCGAATAGTCGGCCGACTATTCGGTCGAACCGACTATTGACCGACTAGAGGTCTGTTCAATCGACTACCCCCCCGCACCGCATAGCCGGACCAACTATTCGGGATAGTCGGCCGACTATTGCAACACTGCCATCGACAGTATTGTCTCTCCAGTCAGGAGTTGAGTACGAGCGACATCGTACTCTGAGTCAAGGGATGACAAGAAAACTCCTGTCATGGTGGCATTTCAATATGCCTGTTGTTGTTCAGTGATGGTGGTAATCGGCATGAAACTGTGAAGTTGCTCAAACATACCTCTCAGATTAGAGAAATGTGCATGGAGTGGTCGACCATTCTGCTTGGTCGAGAAAATGTCAAACTCTAGTTGAAGAATCTTGCTTTCATTCTTCGCATTTCCGTAGGTGTCTGCCAGTATATCCCACATGGCCTTTGTAGTTGGTTGATTAACAATATCATTAGCGATCTCTGTGGTAAGTGTCCTAGAGAGCCAGATACGAGCATAGGCATCGTCTTGCTTCCATGATGCATTAGCCCCAGTTTTGTTCATCGGCTCCGAGTCAGTCAGAATGTGCTCCTTGTTGTGGCACTGTACTAGGGTACGAAAACTGCATGGACCATATCTCGTAGTTGGTCCCGTCCATCTTCAAGATAAGTGTTGGGCCCTTGAAGGCACTAGAAGAGAACATGTCACCCTTATTCTCTGACATTTTACCAATAAGCCAAGACACAAAACAAGTGGGGAGCAAATAAAAAATAGAGTTGTCTACAACACTATAGGAGGGATTAGTTGTATCTGTAGACTCATACAACCATCCCTAGGTCTTCGTTCGAGGTCGACAGCCGCACAACAAGGTATAAATCAGAATATATCATTGATTGTGAATCAGAACAGACTTCAGAGCAGCACTAAAATGCCTTACAGCGACCCCAGGCAGCAGCGAGAGGGGTCTACGATGGTGCAGGCGGCAGGAGGGGGTCCTACGACGACAGGGCGATGCACAGGAGGGGCTGGCGGCCCCACAGGAGGGCTCAGAAGCCTCTGGCGGCGGCGCTGGAAGCAGCTGCGGTTGCACGGGAGGGCCGAGAGCCTCCTGCGGCGGCGCTGGGCAATGTTGGAGGGTCGCGAGCCTCCTGCGACAACGCTTGAAGATTCCCTGGAAAGTGAGGCGACGACGTGACGCATGCGAGGGGAAGGGGGGCACGTGTAGGGTTAGGGTTTTGGTGGGATATGGGAATCCCAGTCTAGAATCGTTGCTCCGATACCATGTTGGGATAAAAATGAGTCGTCTATTAGATGAGGCCCAAGAGCTCTCTTATATAGGAGAAAAGCCATGGGTTAATTACATGAGCGATACACAACGAAAACATAAAATATAAAACGATACTGTGAGATACATTTATCTCAACAGATATATTCCAAACTTATGCAGTTGTTCAAGTATTCTATCTCTGTTCTAGTTGAGCTACTCTTATAAGTAATTAAATACTCCTCCCCATTCTTGAAGAGATTGCAATGAAAAGATCATAAGCTGTTACAAAATCCAAAAAGACTATTCCCTCTTCATTTCTATCCCCGAAGCCATGTCCTCCATGAACACTAGCATACCCTGAAGCATCATTTCCCACATGTCCATTAAGATCTCCACATAGGCAAATCATCTCTCTTTGTGGGATTCCTTACATAATCTTATCCAAATCCTCCCAAAAATCTAGTTTAATCCTATCATCTAAATCAATTTGCGGTGTATAAACTGAGATGATATTCAAAATTTCTTCTTCGAGCACCACTTTTAGCAATTTAATCTGATCTCCAAATTTTTGCACCTCAACCACACAATCCTTCAAATCCTTATGAATAACCACTCCAATACTATTTCTGGTCTTATCTTAACCTGAATACCAAAGTTTAAAGCATGTCTTCTCGATCTCCCTTGCTTTCTCTCCAACCCATTTTGTCTCTTTTAGACATAATATCTTAATCTTCCTTCTTTCCATCGTGTCAACTATCTCCATTGATTTTCCAGTCAAAGTGTCAATATTCCAACTACCTATCCGCAACTTCCTTTACAACCATTTTCGGGCTAACTTCTTTACCCGCATACGTCCATCATGCAAGAACCCTTGTAAATTTTGGACTGCATCCGAGCAGCAATGCAGCGGAATGGGCTTATCTACTCGCATGCATTCCTCATGCGATAACCCTTGCAAATTTTGAACTACATCCGGTCAGTGATGTAGCGGCCCTTGCCAACTTCTTATTGCATTCGGACAATGCTACGCGTCACAAGTAGGGAACGCCCCAAGAAACCTAAATGTTTGCTTAAATCCATGTTTAAAAGATCCAAATGAATTCGAGATAAATTTTAGGAATTTATCCGAACGGTTTCAAGACAAATTCATAAATAGTATTTTTAAAGGAACATTAAGAACATTAATTAAGAATTTGTCTCTCATGCACTAGTTGTCGGCTACCTAACGCGCAACCCTCGTCAATTTACCCAGGCTTGGGACTGGCCATGACTGAGTTCATCAAAAATAGATTATTGCAAGTATAAAACCTTCACAACTGGTGAGATGTTGATTTAATTCAGAAATTTGTGTGCCATGAGGTTGCAATCAAGCTGAAGGTGATCTTGGTTTGCTACATGATGTAAGCAAGTATATGGTGCAACCATTTTGGATATCACAAAGAGACCATCAGGGGGCGATGTCCACACAACCACCATAGACTTCCCCTGCTCCTCTCACTACAATAAATAACCCATACATGACGGTCGGATTCATGCACCTCAAAATTGTGGTGTTGATTAATGTAAAACAATTTAACCGAATAAATCAAGCCTTCTTTCGACTTGAAGGTCATCACATTCCTTAACTCGTCTGAAATAGCCAGTCCATCCTGAAAAGCCGTGTCATCACTATTTCTGATGTAACCATCACCACCAAATGCCATAGAAAGGAATGTCAGACTAAACACGCACCATTTGGTTCTCACCTTTCAATAGTTCATCATCATCATTTTCCATTTCATCATCAGTGTTCTGTGGAGTATCCTCCATCATACGATCAATCTCGGGATTGTGGTCCTCTATAGTGGAGATGGGGTCATCTGGGCAGGGTCCCAAAGATTTGGGAAAATATACTGATCTCCACATGAGTTGGAGATACATGAAGAGGTTCGTAGGCCATGGCAGAAATGGGTCGTGGCACACTGGGTGTATGAGACATGAATGCATTCTTGGAATCATAGCAACAAATTGGCGTACGAACGTATAATCTCATATACATACGACGTCTGTAAACAGAACTGGTCGGTATGAGCCTCTCATCATCTCAGCATACTTCAAAAAATCGTCAACATCACCATCATATTCGACATCAACCAAAAATGTGTCATTGTTCTCCAACATCCTGAGATACATGAAGTTAAGTACCATTGGTAATGTCAACACGAAACGAGGTTGCAATCATCTCGACCAATCCATTAAAGGTCAAACGCATCCTGATTCTTATGGGTTTCACTTGACCTCCCTCGTATTTGACTTCTTTGCCATCCTGACTACCTTCCCACCAACATGGCACAAACACATTACTTCCATGACTTCGACTTTCTTCAAAATAAGGACAACAATTAACATTACACATGAAGAATACAATACTTCAAATACACCACACTTAACAATAGACACTAGCATATGACACACACAAAACAAAAATAAAAAATTACCATTGCAATCAAATGTGATTAGGGTATACTCATATTGGAGGAAGATAAAAACCCAATGGATGAGTAGCCACCTACTCGAGCAGCCGCAATAAAGGGCGGTGATGGAGGAGATGGTCGAAGTGACAGAGGCTGTGGTTTCGTCCAACGGCTCTGAGGAGGCGAAGGAGTAAGAGCAGAAGCTGGTAGCTTGGAGGGGGTTCTGTTCATGTGGAGTTGGGAGACGGTCGCGGCTGGGGCTATATTGAAGCTCTAGTCGCGACTTCAAATCATGATTTCCCTTGATGGGAGCCGTGAATTCAAACGACGACTCCCTAAAAAGGGAGCCGCGAGTTGAGTTCACGGCTTCCTCGCCGTACTTATTAAAATATATGTTTGCTTGGGGTCACGTGGAATAACTTTTAACAAGAACGTCCAGGCTAATTCTCCTCTCGTTTCGAATTTCTCCACGATCAAATAGGAAGCGGTCCTCAGAAGCTAATGAAATAAGAAGACATGCATGCTTTTACGAAATATAAAAAAAATCGAATATTTCATTTCTCCACGAGCTTTCTTGGTTGTTTTCTTAAGATAAAAATTTATATAACATTTTATTGGGAAAATGATATAAAAAACAAATAATCCACAAAGAATCATATGCAAAAGATAATTGTTTACATGACAACCCCCATCAATATAATGAGGAAAACACTATAGTTAAATAGAGATCTCACCACACTGAGAACCGAAGTACATGATATGGAAATACGAGGAGATGACGCTCTCCCTTAAGTAGACTTTTAGATTGCACACGCCTTATCCTAAAAATATATTCAAATATACTATAAACAAATCGATAATCGGATTCAAAAATCTATACCGTAGGGGATCTACCACCGCACCCACGTGGGTCGTTAATAGGGTTGATCAAGATCTATTTACAAAATATGTCATGTCCTAATCAGATTGAGTTTTCTAAGGCATATCTCAACAAGTCTCTGCTTTAGTTGAACTCCACCTAGAAGTAGCCAGAAAACCCTCCTTCCTGCCCCAACTAGACAAGACCCTTACATCATAGATATACTAACCAAATTCATACAAGTTGGGAACTTGGTTAGTAGAATTGCATTGCTCATCATATATGTCGGGTTGTCTGCTATAGCGATCTTCTTCATATGAATGTTTCTATCCGAGACTACTTCTCTAATTAAGTGGTAGTAGACATCAATGTGTTCTGTTCTTTCATGGTGCATCTGGTCCTTTGTTAGATATACGATACTCTGGTTAGCACAATAGATGACAACGATCTTCTAGCCAGAATTGATATCATCAAGTCATTCTCTCAACAAATTGCTTCCTTGATTCCCTTCCATTACCTCTTTGTATTCTTCTTTTTTGGTAGATAATATCACGATATGCTACAAAGTTTGTTTCTAAGGAAATATGCATTTATAAATACTAAATACATAACTTGCCATGGATCATCTTCTGTCACGATCACCCATATAGTCGTCGTCAATAAAGCCAACCAATCCATCCTTACTCTTCTTGAAAGCTGAGACAACTCAGTGATACCCCTCAAGTACCTCGAAATCCACTTCAAAGCAAGCCAATGCCCTTTTCCTGGATTTAACATATAACTACTGACAACACTAACTACATGGGTGATGTCTGAGTGAGTGCATATTGTTGGAAGAAAAGAATGAGAAGATGTTTATTCCGGAAAACCCTAGGCTCTCTTATATAAAGAAAGCCTATGGGTAAATTATTACATAAGGTGGAACAAGGAAAATAAACATAACAGAAAAGTACATAAACTCTAGAAATATCTCTACACTTCCCCTCAAGATGGAGCATAGATATCAATCATGCTCAGCTTGGAAGAACATTTCTGAAATGATCCTCTAAGCAATGGCTTGGTGAAGATGTCTGCACTCTTCTCTCCTGAACTAACATGGGAAGTAGAAATCATGCCCTTTTGAATCATGTCTCAGGTATAGTGGCAGTCTACCTCAATATGCTTTGTTCTTTCATGAAATGTCGGATTATTAGCAATAAACAATGATGCTTGATTGTCACATTGTAATTGCATGGGTACATGTACATCTATATGTAGATCTTCTAATACAACTCGAGTCCACATCATCTCCCGTACTTGCCTATGTCATGGTTCTGTACTCAGATTCAACACTAGATCTAGCTACCACTCTTTGTTTCTTGCTTTTCCAAGAACCAAGGAACCATCAACAAACACTGCAAACCTTGAAGTAGATTTTCGTTCCCTAGGACATCTTGCATAAGCTGCATCAGCACATGCAGAAATAGAGAGATTTGTTTCTTTCTATAACAAAGTCCTGCCCCTGGAGATGACCATATGTACTTGTCTGGGCTGTTCCATGAACTGACTCACCCAACTTATAACAAAAGCGACGTCAGGTCTAGTGATAGTAATATAAAGAAGCTTTCCCACCACTTCTCTGCATCTTCTCATGTCAACCTCCTCTATATCATCTTCATATAACTTCATGCTAGGATCCATGGGAGTAGGCGAGGGTCAACAACTGATCATGCTCGTCTCAATAAGCATATATGTAATATACTTCCTTTGGGTCATCACAAGACCCTACACATTCCAAGTAAATTCCAACCTCAAAAAATATCGTAAAGTACCAAGATCCTTAGTTACAAACTGCGAGCCTAGAAATACTTTTGTCATCTTTATCCCTTGCATATCATCTCCTGTAACAAGTATATCATCAATATATACCATGATAATGACAGTACCTCTGGGAGTCTTCTGGACAAACAAAGAATGATCAACATTTGATCTTTTGAACCCTTCCTTCTGGATTAGGCTGAAAGCTTCTGAAACCAAGCTCGTGGACTTTTTTTAAGATCATGTATGGCCTTGTGAAGTCTACACACCATCTGACACTCCCCCTCAGCAGCAAACCTCAGAAGTTGCTGCATGTAAACTTCTTCCTACAGATCCCCATATAAAAAGGCATTCTTAACATCAAGTTGAAACAAGTGCCAATCATGTACGACAACGACTGAAAGGACACGTAGAGTGGAATGACGTGCAACTGAAATAAATGTGTCCATATAATCTACACTATAGGTCTGAGTGAATCCACGTGCCACTAGCCTTGCTTTGTAACAATCAAGGCTGCCATCTGCATGATATTTGACAATAAATACCCATCTACAACTGACAACAGAAGCTCCTGGGGAGTAGCAACCAAGCTCCATGTACCACGAGACCGCAGAGCAGCCATAATTCTGTAGTATCTCCATGGTAGATAAGACAACAACAAACCTCCGACAATCTCCAGTGAAGCGATGGAATGAAACCTGTAAAGCAAGTGGATAGGATGCGCACGTCCGCTTCGGTTTCCTTAAGGCAATAGTTACATCTAAATCATTAACAGTGCCCACCAGTAGCTTTTCTCCTGCAAGGTTCTCTGCACTTGCACATTTTTAGTCCCATAATTAATAATATCACCTGGACATACCTGGGGCATGGTGGATGAATGACGACTTCTGTGAGCAGGGACTGGACGACGGGTAAACATTCTCGGTAAAGGTGGTACTCGTGGTTGTGGAGGTGGTGATGGTGGTGGAGCAGTAGGAGTTGGTATGTGAATAGACGGATGCAGGGAGGAGGCACATAAATCTCATCATCAGTAGTAGACGAAGTCAACCTGTCCCCTGTAGCGAAAAATACATCACAAACTCAAAGAATGTGACATCAGTACTGATGTAATATCTCTTGTTCATAGGATCATAGCATAAGTAACCCTTTGAGTACGAAAGTACCCAAGAAACACACACTTGACAGTCCTAGGTGAGAACTTGTCAAGTCCCGAAGTGAGCTGATGAACGAAACAACTGAGCCAAAAGACACGAGGAGTTAGGGAGAACAATTCCTTGTCCAGAAAAGACAACAGAAAGAGGAACTTTCTCACCCAAGACGGAAGAGTGCATACGATTCACCAAATAACACACCATAAGGACATCATCCCAAAAAGACACAGGAGCACAACTCTGGATAAGTAAAGTTCGAGTAATATCAAGAAGATGACGATGTTTTCTTTCTGCAACTCCATTTTGTTGAGATGTATAAGCACAAGTCGTTTGATGGATAATGTCGCGAGACAAGAAGAATTGTGAAAGAGCACGAGTGCAAAACTCCAAGGCATTATCCGCACGCACAATTTTCACAACAGAGAAAAAAACATTTTGAACTTCGTTTATAAGATTTTTTATTACATCCCCTGCTTCATATATATTCTTCAATAAAAACACCCATGACAATCTAGAGAAATCATCAATCACGACTAGGTAAAATCTGTCCCTGGTGATCAGGGGCACGACTCGGACCCCAAATGTCAACATGCAATAATTCAAAAGAGGAGCGATTGGTTCGAGACTCACAACTAGGGAAAGTAGATCTGTGATGCTTTCCCAAGTGACATACTTCACACTGAAAAGAAGAACTCGGTGAAATCTGGGGCAAGATATGATACAACTTCTGAAGAGAGAGGTGACAAAGCGCATATGCCAAGTAAAAGGAGAGACTGTTCCACTGGACTGAGATGAGACACCAGCATAGGGAGTTCTGACCAACTGATAGAGACCATCCTACTCACGGTCACAACCAATCATCCTGCCCGTAAGAATGTCCTGAAAAAGAAGAGACGATGGGTCAAAAATAACGCGACAATGCAAATCCTTCGTAATCTGACTGATAGATAACAAGTTCATTGAAAAATCTGGAGCATGCAAGGCATTCTGTAGACGCATAAATAAGGTGTCAAATTGATCTCCCCTGTCCAATGATGGGGAAATGAGTCCCATCTGCTATCACTACCGAACACCCTGACGGAACCTCCATGTATGGTGTAAGCTTATCTTTGTCTCGACAAAGATGATGTGTCGCACCGGAGTCCATAATCCATTCTGAAACATAAGAACTATGACAGGATGTAAAGGCATAAGCACTACCTGATGTACTAGCTGGGGTTGACGTACTAGCAAAAGTTGAGGCTTGCTATGTCTAAGTGACCTCCTGGAGAGTCAGTAGAAGCAGGAGGCATGATATCACGGAGTCTGGCGACAAGGTCCTCAAACCGCTGATCTGAAGTAGATGGTTGTTGAGGCGCACCGTGCTCGACTACACGGGCTGATGCAAGAAAGCCATGCTTAGAATAGCACGTAACCTCTATATGACCAAGGCGATGACAGAGGGTGCATGGCTGACGGAAAGCGGCCACCTTGACCATGAGGTCCACAACCAAAGAAAGAAGAGGTTCCTCTGCCTTTGGAAGCTGCCATCACCGAAGGAGGTAGTGTAGTAGCAGTAAGCTGGTAGCCTTCTATACACTTCCTTCATTGAAGGAATAATAGCATCCGCAGGATCTGCAAGCGAGTCACATCATATTCCGGGTCAAGTGTCGCTAGTAAGATGCCCACCATTGTAGCATTGCGGAACGTCTTCCGCTGCTCCAGGGTCGATGTAAAGGGAATGATGCTATAGAGCTTCTCAAACATCCCTCGCAGGGATGTATATAACGAATGCAGAGGTCGGTCATTCTGCTCGACCATAAATATATCATGCTGAAGTTGGAGGATCTTGGTCTCATTTCTCATCTGCGAGTATATCACGGCAAGGATGTCTCACATTGCCTTAGCAATGGGCTGATGGAGTACATCATTAGCAATCTCCATCATCAGTGTGCCAGAAAAGCCAGACCTTGGCATACGAATCATCAACCTCCATGAGGCATAAACCTTAGTCTTCTCTGTCGGCTCATCTTCGATAAGAATGTGCTTCTTACCATTGGACTTCACGAGACTCATGAACTGCATCGCCTAGATATCGTAATTCGTCACATCCATCTTGACTATGAGTGCTGCATCTTTGAAAGTGGTGGATGGCATGTCAACTTTTTTTCTGACATTGATGTCGGGGATGAAGAACTAGGGTTTTAGACCAAGTAATAAAGTCGACATAAACATCTAGGCATTTTAGTGCATATGTAGACCTAAGCACTTAAATCCATGAGACACGCGAAAGAGAAGGAGATGGTGGTGGTGCCAGGTAGAGGGTGGTGGTTGGGGCTTGGCGCCGGCGGCTAGATGGTGAGGGGCGGCGGGAGGAGGGGCAGCGGGAGGAAGGGCGGTAGGAGGGTGGCGACACAGGAGGAGGGCGGCGGGAGGGTGGTGACACCGGTAGGGATGAGCATCGGGTCGGGCCCAACCTAGCCCAACCCGAGCTCGATTTCAATTTACGGGCTTACGGGACGAGCCTAAGCTCGTTGAATTTTAGAAATTGCAGCCCACGCCCGAGCCTGGGCACGCAAGTACATCGATCGGGCCGCCCGCTATATTAAAAAAATTAAAACGTGAATATAATACACATTTAATATGTAAATATACAAATTGAATATGTATGTCTTCAAAACATGAACATAGTTGATGTCTAAATAGCATTAAATGAATAAACCTATCATGTCTAAGAGGGTGATGCTCATCTAGGTAAGCGGTGAAGACCTTATTTGTAAATTATTGAGGTAGCTTCCCAGGCACACTCCGTCAGGGATCTTTTAGCGAGAGCTAGACCTAACTCACTACTGACCGGAGTCCTTGCCATGGACTGTGATTGAGAAAAATGTCGTATTAAAGAGTTTAACATTTTAGATGCATATGTGAGTACTGAGGAGCATGCGACTTTCTCTAAGCTCTAAATTTGGAATGGTGGTCATCCAAGTGTGTGCTTGTCTCTATGTTAAGTTACTGGAGAAGAAGAATCCAATGGGCTAGTCTTTCTTGTCCATGATGTATCTGACAATTGTGTGCAGCCACATCATGGTTTTTCGTTCGACTCAGAAGAAGAAAAAGGAAAGTATAACATGTGATGACGAGGTGTGCATTGCACAGATGCAGGCATAGATTGATCTTGCCACCTTATAGATAAGCAAATTCAACAAGAGAGCCGAACAATTTTTCTAAAGTTATTTAATTGTAGTATCCTATAGATTAGTTTGCAGTGATGACTTAGTAGATATATTTTTTTATAAAATCATGTCTCTTGTTTCTCCACCACATTGACAAATGGTCATTGATTGCAAAATGGATATATAAAAAAATGCATCTCTGGAGCTGTTGATGCGAGATACAAAGCAAGGCTAGTTGCCAAAAGCTTTAGCCATGCAGAATGTATTGACTACAATGATATCTTCTCACATATTATGAAGTACACCTTCATTCGAGCTCATCTAACGATTGGTGTTGCGAATGATATGGAGTTGGAGTAGTGAGATGTGAAACAACCTTATATCGAGAACTTTAAGAGTATATATACATGCATCAATCCTAAAGGCTTTACAATACTGAGAAATGAAGATTAGATATGCTTGCTAAAGAATTCTCTTTGGGTTCAAGCAGCCCCTCAGAGAATACTAGAAACACTTCAAATAATTTATGGTTGCATAATTGTTTAGGAACAATTATGATGTTGCATCTACTTTATACACTTATATAATGACTCCATTATTTTCTACTGAGTTATGTTGGTGATATGTTGATAGGATCTAGAAACAGATATGAAGTAAATAGGTTGAAGACCTTAGGAGAGAATTCGAGATGAAAGATCTCGGTGTAGCCGAGAAGATACTCGACATGAAAATATTATAAAGGTCGCAAGGCTAGGAAGTTGTGTTTGAGCCAGAATAACTGCTTGTAAAAGAGTTTTGGAACATTTTGGCATGATCGATACCAAACTGTGAAGATTCCAGTTGGCTATCATTTCAAATTGTTGACAGAGCTGTCTTCGCAAACAGAGGATAAGCTTGAGCATATGTCACAAGTTCCTTACACCAGTGATGTTGGGAGTATCATGTATGTCATGATATGTGTAGAGATATTTCTAGAGTTTATGTGTGTTTCTGTTATGTTTATTTTCCTTGTTCCACCTTATGTAATTTACTCATAGGCATTCTCTATATAAGAGAGCCTAGGGTTCTCTGGAATAAACATCTTCTCTTTCTTTTCTCCCAACATGGTATCATAACCACCACCTTCTCTCCCTCATCTAGCCGGTGTCTAGGCATGAGCATTAGGTAGGGCCGGCCTGGCCCAACCCGATGCCCGTCCCGATAAAGCCAGAGCTCGGGCCCGAGCCCAAACGATAAATGAGCGGGCTTGGGCTTGATTTTTGGTCCGATCCAATTTTCGGGACGGGTTCATGCAAGCTTGGGCCCGAGCCCGAAGCCTGTGGGCCGGCCCGAATATAGGCTCGAATGTAGGCCCGCATATAAGCCCGATGTTTTTTCCATATGTAATTTATAATTTCTAATATCACATTTGATCTTCCTTCTTAAATCGTCATTATTCCTTCACACGCAACACTTCTAAGCCATCATCCTGAACCAGTAAACCAACCTCCTACAAAGTAACAAGAATAGCAAAACTCCCTCTTACTAATCAAAAAAGAGCGCCAACATAAGGACTCAAGGTAAGAACAAAGTCCCACAAGAAGTAATCAAGGAGACAAAAGGAAATAACTTAAGAAGCAACAGACGAATGCCATGAGATAGACATCAGGCCCTCCATCGTGCAAGTTTCTCCTTAAACTTCACCACCAAAGTAACTAATCAGATTGATGAAGCCCACCAATGACCAATGAAAAGCCAAAATAATGGATAGGCATGCGGCAGGCCGAACAATCCTCAACAACCTCACATGCACCAATCTCCTCAGGCAGACAAGTCAAAACAGACAAACGTTGATTTGTAAATGTTGACATGTAGCCTGGAAATATCTCCAAAAATATCTAGCACTATCAAGATCTCGTATGTAAACACCCCTTCTTAAAAAGTTTGTTTTATCTGCTAATAAAGAACGAGAATCAAGATGACCTCTGAGTGAATCCTAAAAACTATCCAAGCTGCATGCTCTATCTTCACTGATAAAGTTATGACAATTAGCACAAACAACGACGAAGCAAGAGGACAGCCCAATGTGATGCCTACATAGGAGTTGAAAGAATCCCCCATATGAACGACCATTAATCAAAGCCAAACTTGATGCAGTTGTAATGCATCGTTGCATCCAAGTGATTTGCTGCTAAGGAAAGCTATGATGATAAAAAATGAACGAATAAATTTGTTGTCCATAAAATCATAGGCCATAGAGAACTAAATTTTGTTGAAAATAGAAACAAAAGTAAATCAAGAATAAAAAGGATAAGATTTGACTTTATATGGAATCAGACTCTGTAAGGAACGAGATGAAACCGCAGGAGAATAATACAGAAGGTTGGATCACTCTATTAAGTTTCTCAAAGATTACAACGAGTGTGGGGTTCTATATATAGTCCCACAACACACAAAGACCCATCGATAGTCGGTATGGGACTAAACATGAGACTAGTGTAATTCGATCTTTAGAGAGATCTAATTACCCAACACAATTTGGAGGTAGTAGAAGTGTTGTTTTGAGTCAACCTCTGGTGGACAATGTAGTAATGGCTTCTGAGATCATCACACTTTCGTCACTTCCAATTTGTGATGATCTCAGAAGACATTACCTCAATATCCATCAAATGTCGACTCAAACAAAAGCCGATTGAACTGTGGCGATAATAGGCCCTAAGATACCAAGAAGCCTATTAGCCAGCAATTTCGCCATGATGAGGTAAGCTGAATTAAATTATGTAATAGGCCTCAAATCCTCAATTTTCTCCATCACATCTTTCTTAGACAGTAAGAAGATAAGAGAATGTTCCACCTCTTAGAACCATAGTTCCCATCAATACTCCTCTAGCCATGGTTTGAAAAAACTAACCTCGAGGTAGTTGAGGAGTATGCCTTGAGGCGAGGCAGTCCTATTTAGCCTCAAGACGTATGCCTCAGTCCAATACTGTGAGGCGTGCACCTCAGGTGGTCGAGGCGGAACACCTTGAGGCTGTCAAGGCGGTTTGTGAGTCGTTTTTGGTTTTTTGAAGTATTTTTTATGATTTAATGGTTTACTTGGTAATTTGAAAAGCTTATAAAAATATGTTTGTTCAGGATAATGTTTATACAAGATGAATGCCTAAATATGGTGTTTCTTTCGTGCCCATAACTTTATATTTACAATTAATGTGTCCAAATTATTTTGGCAAACTCTTACTATTTCACTCTTAACGAATTCATAAAAATCAAATCAAACAATACTTGTAAACTTAACAAGATTTGCAATATATCAGGCAAAATGAAATGGATATGGTTTACGATTTCTCATGCTGCCATGTATATATGTCAGACATATAACATAAATTCCTTGGACATATATTAAATCATACTTTTAATTACAACAATATTTCAAAGATTTGCTCAAAATAGATAGGATTCATGGTTTCTCATGCCGTCATATATATATGTTACATATTATATGTTAGACACTTGTAACATCCATATTCTAACAAACCCGAACTCGTCCGATTTTGGGTCAATGAGCCGAATAACGTTGTCGGTCAATACAACCTAAAACGACCAATTGATCAT